>JANHAO010000635.1:0-38984 GCA_026873985.1 Saraca asoca | reverse complement strand
CTCTTATTTTCTTTTTAATTTTTTTTAATTTTTATTTTTATTAAAAAAGGACAAACCCCCCCCCCCCCCCAACCCCCCACCACACCCAAAAAAAAAACCACAAACAAAAATTCCCTTGTCAAGAGTTATGGTTGCTCACTTGAAGCTGGTAGAGCCCACCCACCATTTTCCAGTCAATCAAACAAAATATTGTTCATAATTTATTTGTTACAACGGGCCTAATGGGCGTCAAGGGCCGAATAAATTGTGCTTCAGGTGTATAATAATTCGAAAACAGATTAATATTCTTGTTATGACAATTTATTTGGAAAGAAAATTCCTTGTACCTTTGAAATTACAATATTATTCAACCAAGTAATATACTAGATTAAAATCCTCGCTAATAAATTATAAATCAAATAATTTATTATAATTAATTATAAATTAAATAATTGATTATAATCATTTTTAAAAATATTTGATATAATAATTAAATAATCAATTATAAACAATTAATCTGATTAAATAAAAAAATTATTTAAATATCTTTTTTTAATCAAAATTATAAAAGAAAATATTCATATTTATAAAACTTTTTTTTTATTTTTTTGTCATCATTATTCTTAATTTAATAATAACAATATCTCTTTTCTCCCTCTTCCTTTACTATCATTTTTAGTAATTTAATGTTAAAAAACATTTTTCATACATCATCCAAAAATAAATTATGTATAATCACTTATTAAAAGATATTACAAACGTAAAATAAATTATATACAATTAGTTGTTTAAAAATTAATTATATTTATGATCAATTATTCTATTACTATAGTGCTAATACAATTATATTATATTCTACTTTTAAATTTGAAATTATTTGTCTCCAAACAGAAGACCAATACAAACCAACACAGCTGATTCTACTCATTCTATTTAAAAACATTAAAAATGATTGAAAATTAAGACTAAAGGGCCAAGCAAAGATGGAGCATGCTAATAGAATATCAATGCATCTAACACAAAATCTTGTAAGTTACTCAAGATTGATATTGATTTAGAATTGTACAGTTGCCACAGGATCCAAGAACAATGAGTTATGCCTAGAACTATGTTTATAATGCTCGACGACCTACCCATCCAAAGTACAAAGGAGGGCAAAGAAAGAATTAATGTATGTTTGGCGCTTGCCCTGGCTCTTACATTCTGAAATCCAAAACACAAACTGTATTGTTGGCAAAACAGGCAGCAATCTTGTCACCTTCCTTGTTCCAAGAGACCTCAAAAATGCCCCCATTGCCGGTGTATGTTTTGAGGATCTTACCTTCCTTTAATGACCATATGTGCATTGATTTGTCAAGAGATCCACTGGCCAAATACTCGCCATTAGGACTAAATGCGACAGAATATACAGGATCCCTGTAAGATGATACAACCATTTTTGTTAGAACCAAAATAGGTACGATCATTTTCAAGGACAGATATAAAGGCCAAGCAATACCTATGTCCATTTAAGCTGTTAATAAGTTTCCCAACTTCCACATCCCATAGCTTAACTGTGGAGTCAAATGATGCACTGCACACAGAGGTTAGCAGACTTTTAATACAGACTCCACTGCACAAGAATATTCTGTGCAAATCTCGAATGGGTTTACTTCTAGAATATTTACAAACTGTAGGCTGTCAATTAAAAACAGCCAACAACATTGAAAACAATGTATAGATAATTACAATGCAAGGAAATAAATCAACATCATGCCACCTTATTTCATAGAACAAGCAGTACACTTACCTAGCCAACACCAATTTTTGATTAGGATTATTTGTACCAGGACCAGTAGGACTCCATCTGATAGTATATATTTCCTGCAACAGTATTCAGTTTGGCCAGACAGCCCACATAATGCATTAGACATTCAAGTCGAAACACACAGAGAATAATTGAAATTTAAAAATATACAAGAGCTGAAGTTACCTTGGAATGCTCCCTTAAATCATGAACATATTTGTCCTGCTTCATACTCCATATCTAAATAGAAATGATGTATCAGATTTGAAGAACAGGACCACAATCACAGTAATTTTCAGATACTTGGGCAAAATGACACATCAAAATGACACATCTATCTTCTCAGAACAAGTCCAAGTTCTAGAAGCCAATAACAGTGGAAAAACAAAAACAAAAACAATGTGGATTGTGCAGTATGAATTATATAAAACCAGTTGCTAAAATAAGTGGCTGAAAATAACCTTTGCAGTGATATCATCGGAACAGGATGCTAACAACGAACCTGTGGGATCCCATTTGACACAATTAACTTCACCCTGGAATGACAGAAATGTCACCATGTAAGAGTAAAAAGTGGTGCATACAGTCTATAGCTTTCTGGAGCAGCCAACTATTTCAGATCTTTGACCATTCTACCCCACTCAACTATTGCAATAAATAGCAAAAATGCAGAGGCAACAAGCTAGCTATATGGGAATGTACACGATCAACAGCAAACCCTTCTGT
Organism: Saraca asoca; assembly: GCA_026873985.1. Taxonomy (NCBI): domain Eukaryota; kingdom Viridiplantae; phylum Streptophyta; class Magnoliopsida; order Fabales; family Fabaceae; genus Saraca; species Saraca asoca. The sequence continues at coordinate 36,493 of JANHAO010000635.1, read as the reverse complement.
TATTATCATCATTATCAGTAACTACTAATACATTTACAGTTGACAAAGTAAATTAGCATTTGGTGAAATGGGAAGAGTAGAGAAGGGACAGAGAATTCTGGTATTATAATAGAATGAAATAAGATTGAGTTGAATCATTAGACATAAACCTAATGCTCTATTTATATGGAGCTACTAAGAAATATAAAGACTCTGTTACTCTTAACTTTGGGTGCACTACAAGCAAACCTATAACATAACCTAAGCCCATAAGATAACCTAGAACCAATCATAATCAATCTAAGATAATTTCCTAATACATAACATAATTCTAACATTTACTTATATTGTTGTTATTAAATTTTGCCAAAGTAATCAACAGGAAGTCAGCAACTGGCTTTTTGAGCCAAGCCATTCATGTAGGGTTGGAAGTTTTAGTAAAAACTTCAACCAAATAATTGCAGTTCAAGTTAATCTTGCCAATTTTTTTTAAATTGTCAGCAACAACTTGGGTTTGAGTTGGGATAAACTTGTCACCCCATGCAAGGGTCCAGAATCACAACCTCTTTACCAGTATACTTGTAAATTTGAGTAAATCTTAGTACTGCAAATATTAGTGTACAGATAATTCTGCAACATGACATTTACAGACCTGGTGTCCAGCAAATGTTTTTATAGGACGGTTTTCACCAATCTTGCAAACATATATCATATTGTCAGTGGAGCTTGTTGCAAATGACACATTATTCCGCCAGTCAACATCAAGTGTTGGACCTAAACAATAATTCAAGCCCAAAATAAACAATCATTTTCTATCATGGTTGATATAACATATCTTTAAAATTTGTACCTGAATGAAATTCAAACTGTTGTTTCCATTCCTCTGCCTTCACATCCCATACAATTGCAGTTTTATCACAGCTGCCAGTAAGAAGATAGTCGCCCTTCTTATTCCACTTTAGAGAGAATATGGGTCCCTTATGTTTGCTTAGAGTAGTCCTTAACTCACCTGGTTGAAAAATACCACAAGAAGATCAAAGAGGAGCTTCTAAATAAGTCCTAAGAGCTAGCTCGGAGTATATCTATAGAATTTGACCTGCTCATAGAAATAGAATATAAGTATCGAATGTCTTTTCCTATAAGGACAAATGCAAATAGAGAAATGAGACAGTAAATATCAAAATCAAAGCACAGACAGCAAGATCAGGCAAGCAAAAATGTTACAAATTGTAAGCGAGAATTTATAATATTTTAAGCATCAAGAGAAATTCAGATATCATTCAAATTTTCACCTGCTTCGAGTTATGGCCAATAATACCTATTTTCTTATCAGGCCCTAGGGGTAGAGCCACCTGTGGACTAGTGGAGAAGTTAAAAGATAATTTTCACCTCCTTGGAAACTTAAAAATCCATGCCTAGGTAGTGCAAGCAGAACTTCCTACCAGATACCCAGCAACTCTCCCCACTCCAGTACGATGATAACAAACAGAACACTAATATGTATGAGGAAGGGTAAGATCATGACATCATTGAGCTCTTTCCTTTTTCTTCTTCTCTTTTTTTTTTTTTTGGAGGGTAAGTAGCTCTTTTATATCATGTAAGTCCTTAAAGCTCCAATTGGAAAATAGAACTATAGAAAGGATGCCCTACCATTTGTGGTCCAAATTCTTGCTTGCCCATCATATGAACCCGTTGCAAGTAGAGTCCCCTCTGCCTGTGCAACAGCCAGCAGGAGTCAAGCTCTCCATAAGGTATGAAGCATCACGTCAATTATAAACAATCATCATGTGAAAGCAAATGTATGGTCCATTGACAAAATGCACAAGTGACTAAATTAATTTGCAGAGAATAATAAAAAGGGGCAAAATAAGAGTTATAATTGTTAGTGAATAGATTAGTTAAAGTGATAAGCCTATATAGGATAAGTAATAAGTCTATATAGAATAAGTCATTAGTCTAGATAGGTTAATAAATTATAGACCTATTAGGACTTTATTTTATATACATATCTTTAATATAAATACATATGTACAGCTTCATAATATCTTCTCTCTCCCTCTTAACATGGTATCAGAGCCCTCTAAACCCTAGATTTTCTCACTTCCCAACCAAAACAAACAAAATTCATCCTGTCTCTTCCTTCTTCTCCTTCTTTCTTCTTTTAATGCCGTGAGTTACAATGGTTTCTATCTGGGGGCAATTTTCGGATTGCATGCTTGGCGCTAAATATCCAGCTTCAAGATATAGTATCTGTGGTGACTGCTAGTCGTCAATTTTGGAGAAAAACCGAATCTATCTAGAAGCACGTGCACATGAGTTGAGATCTGTCTAGAAGGTTTTTAAGTGTGTGAGGCAAAAAAAAAAAAAAAAAAGATCTGGGTTGAAAGGGCTATAGATTAGCGCGTGGCAGTGCGTAAGAAACTTTCCAGCAACATGCTTCCTTCTGCAGCTTCCTTGGTAGCCAACACACCTCCCTGTGTGGTCGAATCTTCGGTTTGGAATAAAGGTAGTGACCTGACAGACCGGAAACAAAGATTCCTTTCTAGTGTGACGTTTCTAGGCAACTCTGGTTTAGTGTTTTTTGATGTGTTGACAGTAGAGTTTGCTGTGCAGTCCTCTAGAGTTTGTTTCTGGGCTGGTGGAGGTGTAACCTAGTGAACAGTTACGAGAAGTAGCTTTTTCGGCAATGTTTGTGGCTGGCAACAGTGGTTTTGGTGTCGAAAACATGTTTAGTCTAGCTTTAGGTCTTACGATTTTGTGGGGGTGGCTGGAGGTGTTATCATTTGAAGATCTTCCCGATGTCATAGGTGTTTAATAATGAACTTTCAGCTGCGACTCTTGTCAGAGCTCTAGTAAACTGAAAATAGGTTGCACCGGATCTCCCCAAGCTTGTTAAAGGCTCAGATCTAGTTGGCCGTGTTTGGTGATGATGAGGAAGCATATGCGAATTATAAGAGTGATTTTGATAAAGATGGAGTTGAGCCGAGTGAATCGAAGTTGAGTTAGGAGTTAGGACTGTTTGGCAAATTTTGGTGTTTCACGCGATTTGGAATACTATTTGGTGAATTTTGATGCCTTCATGTGATTTAGAAGACTGTTTGGCGAATTTTGATGTTTCATGTGATTTGGAATACCATTTGGTGAATTTCGGTGCCTTCATGTGATTTGGATGACAGTTTGACGAATTTTGGTGTCTTCATGTGATTTGGAAGATTATTTGGTGAATTTTGATGTTTCATGTGATTTAGTACATTGACGAATTTTGATGTTTCATGTGATTTAGAACACTATTTAGTGAATTTCGATGCCTTTATGTGATTTGAAGGATTGTTTAGCGAATTTTGGTGTCTTCATGTGATTTGGAGCACCGTTTGGCATGACTTGTGTTTGCATAGATCTAATTTGGTGAGGTTATCCTCAATAGTAAGTGATTTGGACCACTAATTTCGTTGCGTGACTTACTTTAATGTCTTGGAATTGGCTTCAATGAATACAGCTTGGGAGTAACGTGGTTTGTGATAGTATTGGTAGTTTTGGTGTAATTCCAATTACATGTGTTGGTGATTTTAAGGACCAGATAGAAAATTCAGGGAGTGGCTCAAAGGTTGTTAGCAGAAGACTTCTAAAAACTGTCTCGTTTGTGCCTTGTGTTGAGGAGCATAATTAGAAGAAGGGCAAGGAAGTATCCAGGGATAGTTGGCTAAAGACTTCTAGCAGTTATATCTATCAAGGCTTTGACGTTGTTTTTGGGTTTGAGTGTTTGGTTCATGGGAAGTTATCTGCATGCTGTGTCTGTTGCAAGTCATTCGTGCAATTTGAAGTTGGTCAAGTTTTCTTTATAATTATTTTTATTATATTTTATTTTTGAAAGTTCAAAATTAATATAACAAGTTTAAACTTTAGAAGCTTCAGCTTGACAGGGAGTATTAGTAAATAAGTTAGTTAAAATGATAAGTTTATATAGGATAAGTAATAAGTCTATATAGGATAAGTGATAAGTCTAGATAGGTCAATAAATTATAGACCTATTAGGACTCTATTTCATGTACATATCTTTAATATAAATACATATGTATGACTTCATAATATCTTCTGTCTCCTTCTTAACAATAATGAAACAACATCAGACAATAAGGCAATCACACTCCAATGCTTCAAAAAAAAAAAAAAAACTCAAAGTTGAAGATTAAATTTGGCGTGCAATGTTGGGCAGAGAAAACTTTCATGGTTTTTAGGCTGGAATACATAGTAAGATTTCTCATTAAAGTGTGGGAAATCCTATTGAAAAGCAGCAATGTTGCTTGCAACAACAAATATGTAAATAAAATAATCCTCAAGACAATCTTATTCCGGGTGTCAAGAAGCATAAAGACAAAGGGAGCATAAGAAATACAACGATATAATCACATGTTGCAGTATGTTGTACTTTATAACCATTTAAGAAAAATGAGCCCATTGTTTTGTCATAATCAGACACTTAAAAAATGTGGTTCTCTATATTTGTAAAGAAAAGCTTATCATTTCTGTATGCCAATTTATGATCTCCATCCATCACAGAGAGGAGTAGGGGTGGGAAGGAGAGTTTTCAAATTTATTATGGTCAACCAAACAACGTCTCTGAATACAAACCTTCTAATAGCACCATTTATCTAAAAGTTGAGTAAGAATATGCAATAAAACTCACATTCCAATCAAGTGTTGTCACATCTTTACTCTTTTCATTTGTTCTTCCCCTAACATGCTTCAACACCAACACATTTAAAGGAGCATTCTGTGAACCTGATCCACTTCCTGCTTCCACCATTGTCCAGATACGAGCAGTCGAATCCCCCGACCTGAAATTTGAAATGATTATAGTTAAGTGCAAGAATATCATTAGAAGCCACAGAGATCTATTTGGCTTCTGTTTCTATTGGCAAAACCGGACTGCAAGGGAAGAAAACAAAAGTATTCATTGGACACTGATAGAGGCACCAGAAAAAGAAATCAAAAAGCAAAAGAAAACTTCTCCATGAGATTATCATGTAACAAAGTTTCTAAGCAAATTAGAAATAAATAAAAAAGATATGCAGAATTAAACTCCATAATGAAAAGATAATTTATATTGCTCAACTACAATCAACATGTATATTCAATACTTTGCCAGTAACATAACGCATACAGAATCCAAATCATTCAGTAAATGAAATCAGACTAGACTCATAGCAATAATGCTTCAGCACTCTTACATAAAATATAAAGAATAACGAACTCCATAATGCAGTCAGGAATCCCTCCATAAAAAAAAAGATCAGAAAAAATCTGTAGTATAAAAATTGAAAATTAAAGAAGCATTTAGGCACAACATTGCCTTTATGAACCATAAAGTTTGCATACATATATGCAAAAAAATAGACCATTTATGAAGGAGATACCTACCCTGATGCGAGAAGAGATCCTGTAGGGCTCCATGCACAAGCACACACCTAAACAGATAGTAAACAGGCTAATTATCAAAGAGTTGCACAGAAAACGTAGTAAAGAGAAGCAAACCCTAAAAGTTTGCAAAGAAAAACAATCCAAGAAGCATTGTGGATATACTTGACCTCTGAAGTATGTCCTTCCAAAATTGTCACATCTGAACTAGGGATTTCTGTAGATGTCGTAGAAATATCCATAGGTTCTGGTCCTAGAAAATCAAATGAAGGTTTTATAGATCTATTTTAGAGGAAGTAATTGAAACTCCACATCTTCACATGTATGTGTCCCACACAGAGATATACTCTCTCAAACAGAAAGGAGGAGGTGTCAATATAGTGATGCAAACATTTGCAGTTACAACTAGTAACTCCACAGAAACAAACCCAAAAAGAAATAAAAGAAAGGAACTAATACATAGGAAACTTCAAGTAAAAAATAATCAGGATGAGGATACTAAAACAGGCTATATCGGTGCAAAGAAGGATCCGTATGAGGTTATTTCCGGTCTTATCTTAAAGCTCACAAGTTATTTGTTGGAAAAACATGGATTGCAATTTAAATGCAGAGGATTGTAGAACTGTACTGACTGTAAGCAATAAATAACTATGTTCCTCAAATGATGCAGAACTAATATGAACCAAGTTTAGAATGAAACAGTTTCAGAATAGTCTAGGCATCTTTGTTATACTCATTTGCCGTTAAAAATACTCAGAAGCTTCATACACTGTGCAACCACATTATGTATGATCAGAAATTACAAGTTTCAAAGAAAGCTAGCACCAGTAAGAGACATAAAGATGAACAGAAAACGATCAACAATATTAGTGATTATATGATATTAACATTTAACACAAATAATTATAAAAATCACAGAAATCTATATCAAATGCCAAGCATGCAATGTTGCGAAGAACATATTTGAGCCAAGACCATAGGATCCAATTGGAAGAACAGATTACCACCAAATGCTCCATTTCCTTCATGCTTGACAGTATTAACCTTATCTTCTTGATCTGTATCCATCACTATGTCTGTCTGATTTTCATGCTGCTGCTCTTGCTCTTTGATGTTCTCTACCTTTGGTCTATCCTTTTCACAGTCTTTCTCTCTTTCATGTCTTTCCTTTTCTCTTGCTCGTCCACGTTCACCCTCATGCTCCTTCTCAGAGTCCTTATTTGCATCCTTCTGTAGTTTTTTCCTTCTTTCATTTATCATTTGCCTAAGTTCGTGCACATCTTTTGTGATAAGATCCAAAGGTTGTAAGAATGAGAAATCTTCATCCACGTCTGTCTCACACTGGCAGGCTTAAAACAAACATTGATCAACATGAAACCTAGGGTATGGAAACTAGAATAGTCTAATCAAATAGATGAACATAATGTTGATGGTCTCAAAAGCAAAACCATAAAGAATGCTAACATTACTCAAGTTTGCTTCCATCTCCAAGTATTGTAGCCCCTTCTGTACAAATGTAAAGAGAGCACCCGGTGGCACCAAGTTTCCATCAATGGCGCATTTGTTGATACCAGCTTCATACCCAAAAGCAAAAGCAGAATGAGTGAAGCCTGCAAATTAGCGCAGAGAATGAGTAAAACCCTTGACACACTAAACCAATTATATGCATACCATATAGTCATTTCAAAATACGGAAGATTTCATAAAAAATGTAAAGAAACAGATCTTCTGCTTTAACTACAAAAGAAAGCATCGAAATCAACCTCAAGAAGCATTTCTCATCCAGATGGATGCCATAGTCTCCATGGTTCTTGTAAGATTACCATATCCATGGATTGTACTTCACTGTTATCCTTTCAAAATCAATTAAACCTAGAATTCTAAATTGCAAAGTTGAAGTTAGCACTTATACCAATATGGTTCTCAAATTGTGAATCAAATCATGAATCAGGTCAATTTTCCAAACTGTGAATTGTAAAATTCACTCCAAGACATGAAATAACTTAAGCTTTATTAAATATAAAAATCATCTATAAAAGAGGTTCAAACCTAAGGCCTCCAGCATACTACCCAAACCCCTCACCACTAGGCAACACCTAATGCATATATAAGCCATAGAATTAGATATTAAATAACATTGATGAGTGATAATCATACAGGTGCATATCAAAAAACCAAACAAAGCTTCCTCATCATTCAGAAGATAACATTATTGCAAAAACAAAATTGGAAGAGAAAAAGCATTTCTGAAGTCAGGTCGCACAATATCAGACTCAAATCACTTCCCTATCTTATTGGAAACCTAATAGCCATAATCAACTAAACCGCATGATCTAAATCATGAATTCCAGGCAACAATTGGTTCCCCATGTGTGAACTAAATCACCATGTTTGTGTCTCGATCGAGTCAGACAATTTGGATAGTGAATGTAAGATTCTAACAACCATGTTACTTTAGGTTTATAAGAAACTGTATATGATAAAACAGCCAAAGGAATACTCCCTTAATGGATCACACATAGAATATTATTTGGTACACACAGACACACATATATATTTGTACATTGATGCCAAGGAGTTCAAACCTAATGCCTCCAGCATACTACCCAAAATCTTCCTAATCATTTTGGGTAATATAAAAAAACCAAACAAATCTTCCTAATCATTCAGAAGATAACTTTATTGCAAAAACAAAATTGGAAGAAAAAGAAGGTTTCTGAAGTCAGGTCGCGCAATATTAGACTCGAATCACTTTGCTATCCGATTGGAAACCTAATAGACATAATTAAGTAAATCGCAAAATTCGAATCGTGAATTCAAGGTCACAATTGGTTCCCCATGAGTGACCTAGATCACCGGGTGCATGTCTTGATCGAATCACACAATTTGAATACTGAATGTAAGATTCTAACAACCATGTTTCTCTAGGTTTATAAGAAACTGTACACCATAATACAGCCAAAGGAATATTCCCCTTAATGGATAGCATATAGAATATTATTTGGTGGCCAAAGCTTAAATGCAATACTACTCTTAAAACTAACTGAAGTCATTTCTATGTTGCTTCAAGTTCTAAAGTTGTTGCTTTCATGATTAGGAAGATTAATACATCAAACAGTAACGGCCGCCCAGAATATCTTATTCTAATATTTTTCCCAAACAGTCCAAACCATCTCTTTAGTTTCAGCACAAATTGGGAAAGTAGATCTTAATTAAATCATGAGAATTCACAAATTTAAGGTAACATATATCTTTTTCCCTTTTTTCCCACCCAGGGGAGAGGGCTGAGGGAGGAATTAGATTTAAAAGGGCCTCAAACATTAGAAACTGGGATTCTCAACTTACAATCAGAACTTACATGCAGAAAATTAAAGGTCATCACTTCACCAATGAAATGAAACAAGCCACAACCAAAAGTACTCTACCAGTAGTTTTAGATTCTACCCATACCAACAGATAAGTGGTGATATAAACAGTGATTTTAGAACTTGAATATTAATACATAAAACAGAAACATCCCAGAATATCTTACTCTAATATTTTTACCAAAAGTTCCAAACCATTCCGTTAGTTTCAGCACAAATTGGAAAATTAGATCTTAATTAAATCATGAGAATTCGCAAATTTAAGGTAATATATATCTTTTTTACCTCTTTTTCCACCCATGGAGGGGGTTGAGGGAGGAGTTAGATTTAGAAGGGCCTCAAACATTAGAAGTTGTGTTTCTCAACTTACAATCAGAACTTACATGCAGAAAATTAAAGGTCATCACTTCACCAATGAAATGAAACAAGCCACAAACAAAAGTACTCTACCACTAGTTTTAGATTCTAACCATGCCAACAGATAAGTAGCGATATAAACTGAGACTTTAGAACTTCTACCTTCACGTATTAACATAATATCCATTATTATTAACAGATCGTAAAACTCTCTCCCTTCTATCCTTAACCCCGAACTTATAGGCCAGTTTTCAGAATTTAAAATTTCTTCAGTACATAACTCCAAAATGCACATTTTCTAGCATAGGACCAATCCTAATCTCGTTGTAACAACACTACACATTTTCTAGCACAGAACTAACCCTAATCTCGTATCAACAACACCAGAAAAGCTCAAAATAAGCTCGAAGCCTCAACACTTCCAAGTCTCAAAATTCATACAAACCCTAGACTCCTAACGCCACATGCACCCCAAAAAGGAGGATAAAGGAAGTAGCCAGAAGGAAACCTATCGAGAAAGCTTCGAAGAACAAAAGAGAAAATAGGAGGTAAAACATACAAACCTGATTCCTGAAGGTAGCGGAAAACGAGGTAATTCAGCTCAACGGAGGTGATGGTTGCCATATTCTCCGAGCAACCAGCTTCAATGGCATTCGAGAAAATTTAAACAACCATGTGTCCCACCTCAGGCGCGAAAGAGAGAGTATGCAGGACGAAGAAGACGGTGCTGCAGAGGGAAGAGCTGGTTTTGATTTGCGAAGGAGGAGGAGTTACAAGAACCGTACAAACCGTCGTCAGCTAGCAGAGGGCAAAGACTAGTTATGGAAATGAAACTGCGAGTGTTACGTTGAGGCCCAAAATCTGCCACGGGGTCAGGTTGTGTTTGGCCGTCTTTACTGCTTTGCCCCGCTTTCGCCTTCCGTTTTCGCGGTGGTTTTATTAAAGAGCCGCGATGGGGGATGCCTGCTGATTGCTGACGGTAATGATCGTTAGTTTTTTATTAATTAATTATTACAAGCGGAGATAAAGTAATATTATAATAGTATTTTCTATATTAAATTGCTCCATGTCAATTTCCAATAAATTTGATCGTATAGAATTGGAATTTTATATTTATTTTTTCTAATTAAACATTTTTCGCTACTTTTTTTTAATTCTAATAGCAATTAATTCACATAAATAATATTTTATCAATATAATTTAATAAATTGTTAAAATTTTAAGGAACACATACACCTAAATGTAAATATGATATTTTATAAAATTATTTTATTTTTTTAAAAAAAAAATAAATCATTTATTTCTTAATTAATAAATTATTAATAAATTTAGTTCATATATATTATTATTAATAAAATTTAACATAAAAATAATTAAAAATATTAAATTAAAAATGTAAAATAAAAATAAAGATTCAATTTAAAACTTTTAAATTATAAGAAATTAATTAAGAATTGAGTAAAATTATAAGAAATAATAAAATAATTTTTTATTTAATCCCATCAAGACACAGAAACAAATTGATTATGTATTTAATTTTTTTTAACTTATTTCTAATATGATTTTTTAAGTGATATATGCTCTTTATTTTTACTATGGTTATACTCCTATCTTTCATGACAAAAAAATTATCGAAAAGATATGAATATCTTTACTTTTTAAAGAAATGATCGCAATAATTAAAAATAGATAAATATATAATTTTATTATATATATATTCAATTTCATATCTTTACTTTTAAAAGAAAAGACCGCAATAATTAAAAAATAGATAAATATATAATTTTATTATATATATTAAATTTTTACATATAAATTTGTAAATCCCTTATATTAAGGAATCTTGTCTCTCCTGTTATTTATATTTTTATATTGACAACAAGGATATTTGAGTTTTAAGACTTTTAACATATTACATTTAACTTCTTACTATTAGATCATTCTTAATGGTTTGAATTTATGTCCTCTTCAAAAAGAGATAAATGCTTTTTTTTTAACAAAAGTATACTTTATATATATGAAGGTTGATTGAGTAACAAAATTATCTCTTTAAATTTTAAAACATATATATTATACTTGTAAATTTAAAAAAAAAAAGATACAAATAACTTCCAAGTTTGAATAAACTATGAAAAAGTTATTTGACGATTAATTTTAACTCTAAACTAGTAAATGTGTTACTTATATTTTGTTGAAAAAATTATTTTTTCACCTATAAGCTATAACATTTAAATTTAATGTCTTATTTTATTGTCAAAATATAAATTTTATGTGTAAGATTGGATAATGATTAAAACTAATAATATATTGAGTGTGGATTTTGTACTTGATGGTAAAAAAAGTGAGGCCTTAACAATATTTATACAATATATTTATTAGTTTAAAGTTAATATCAATAGTCAACTAACATTTGTCTAATTTTCATCAAACTTTAAGAGGTCGAATCCGTTTGGTGCAAGTAAATAAATTAGCTGATTATATTATAAATTTTTAGTAAAATTAGTTATTAAACTAACTTATAAATATAAAATAACATGTTAATATTAATAGATAGCATATAGAGCAAATTAATTCATATTTATTTTGAAGTCAAAATGTAATTAAGATATTCAACATAAAATTAAAATTACCTAAAATTTAATTAATTATATTTAATGACATCATATATTTATTTATTTACTTACTTACTTATTTTTATTTACTTATATTAAATTAACAGGCATAGGCCAATTTTGTAATAATATATGAGTTTTTTTTTGTTCCTTTTAACTTTGTTAAAAAAAAGTTGAAAATAGTATAATATTAGAAAAAAAAGTATTAAAAATGAATATCTCTAATTAATTAGGACATGACTGTCAATTAATCAAAAGATGAGAGATAAAATAAAAAGAATAATTGAAAACTATATTCTAATAAATTACAAGCTATTTCGAGTAATTTCTTAAGAGAGATTTTTTTCCAAAGAATCAGTGCACTATATATTTCTCAAATATGAAAATGTCATATCCCAACCCATGGAACGTAACCGGCGTAAAAGGTAACTGTTAGGAAATCCCTCACAAGGTTGACCAAACAAAATGACATATCAAGACACATAATTACACCAATACTCAACTAGATGTGCACATATACATTTCTACCAAAAATCTGGCAGAGTCTCCTCTATTTTTAGATATCCGGGCACAAGGCCTATACAAATAAAAAAGGCTACATGCCCGTCACAACCTGTATAACACAACAAAATGTAGTGGTCCAGACTACACAGTTTATATCCTACAAGGCATCCAGCAATTAAACACATGCAAATTCAATCCTACCAACTGTCATTAATTTCCACTATTCATATATCTTTATACTCTACAGGAATCATCCACTCGATCAAGGAGTAGATCCCATATCAATGTAAGGTGAATGGACAATAGATATATCCTGGAGCTTTAAAAAACATTAAAAAGAAAGGAGTGACTTTCATAAATACTTAGTGAGTAGATAATCTCATAAAAATTAAAACCTCATTTTATAAATCACATTCAAAAATAAATATAGATGTGAAAATAAGTTTATCCGTTCAATAGCCATAGTCTCATAATAAATTCGAAAACTATCATTCAACAAGAAAATCAAGTAATTGAAAACATAATATTCAATAACATAAAAATAAGCATCAAAATATGCTACTATGCAAATATGTTCATCACAACGTAATATGAAAGAAAATCAATAAAGATTTATAAAATTTATCAATGCTCAATGTAGCAAAATATTTGACTACTATCCCATAGGGCAACTTTAAGAGGGAATCATCACAATATAGTCATGATCTATTTAACATGTCTGTTGGATTCTCACACTATCATATAATTATCTCTGTCCCACCTTATCTCTCCATTCTCCATCTCACATTCACAAGTGCACTTGAGGGTTCCTAATGAATTTTTCAGTAGATCTAGTATCTCAAATAATAATCCAAATATATCACATAACATAATTTCAAAATAACAACATTTTCATATCACAATACATGAAATTTTTTTTTGGGTAAGCAATATTTATCAAAACATATAGAAACCTGCTAAAGTATTTTCATATCCATTCAGCACATAGAAAAATGGTATCATTAATTCCAATAATACAAATATAGACAAAAATGTATAGTCATCATGGCAAATCACTTTCAAATACACATACAATATACGAATAAAATTTCAAAACCACATTAATATATAAGAAAATTCCATTATCTCAAAAGAATCATGATATTCTATATACTAAAGTTATTTCATATTTGCAAATGGGATTTATTAAGTGAGGAGGATCATCCACTCACCTTAAACAGTCCTTAGAATGGTCTAATTGTCTCTTAAGATGCTAAATCGACCTATTGGAGAAATCAAGTTATTTAACTTACTTGGGTATAATCAATGTTAAAATTAGCATTTAATCTTAAATTAAAGATTCCCTAGCTAAGCACACCATCTAACCTTAGTATTAAACTTAAATATCTAAAGCTAAAATTCTCAAATTGATTACAAAGCTACCTACTTGGAAAATCAACTGGAGCTCCAAAAATTGAATGTCAGTGTACTTAATCCTTCCATTGGAACTTTACTAAAGCAAAATAATGCAAAACAACCAGGAAATTTTCAATTTTTTTTAGTTAGCATAGTAAGGGTTTCAAATAAGATTTCTTGGAAACTTGATATAAAGTTGCTATAAAATAAATCTTTTATTTTAAGATTACTTACCACCATCTAAAATGCAGGTGGGTAGCTTGGTGCCAACCAGATTACTGCTAATGAGCTAATCCATGACTTGGTTGAACAATATGCTAGTGGACAAGAGAAAAGTGCTAGCTGGGTTGAGTTGGTGCAAAAAAAAGATGCCAAGGAAAAGAAATGAAGGCTAATGGTGGTCAGAGCTTGCCGTAGCTCATTAAGCTAAAAAAGAAGAGGGACATCGGTGCTTTGAGCTGTAATAGCCGCAGAGAGCTTCGATTTTGTTGCAACACATGCCCACAATGGAGAAGGTGCTGGAGATCATTGGCAAAGGAAGACGACAGTCGTAGAAGGAGGATGGTGATGGTTGAAGTAAATTGGTTGGATGTGCAGCAGAGTTATGGCCAAACGAGGAAAGCTTCGAGCGCCAGGAGGAAGAAAAGAAACTATTGGAAAATTTTATACGTGAACTGAAATGGGAAAATTTGCACTTTAACCCCATTAACTTTCCATCTCTTCAAATAGATCCTTCTGAAAAAAGAAAAAAAATTCATTTTGGCCCAAACGAGAAATATCAAAATTTTACTTTAGTCCCTCAGCAATATATTTTTCATATTTTTATTTTATTTTATTTTTTAAGATATTATAGAAAAAGAGTTATTTTACTAAGTTACAAAACTTATAAAAGTTAGATTTTTTGTTATTTTAAACATAGCAGTAATTATAACTTAGTTAAAATTTAAAGATATAATTTATAAATTTTTAAAGTTTAATAAAATAATTTATCATTCAAAAAAATTTAAAGTTTTTAAGTGTATGTTTTTTATCCCTATTTCTAAGGATTTCGTATTTCTCTTAAATGATAATAATATGACCAAGTTAGAAGTGGAAGACATTTATATCCTTCTAAAAAAGATATTATTACAATTTATTCATGGATCCCTAGGTATGAAGATTTTGTATTTTTCTCTTGAATAACACTAAGATGAACAACATAAGTAAGAGGATCCAGGCTTTTAGAAGTCATTCACATTTAAAAAATTTATAAGTTAATGATGTAGCAGGGCATTTGTTTTCTTAATGAAATTTTGTTATCGAAGCTATAGCTATAGTTTCAGTCAGTAAGCTTGCTAAATTAAATATTATTTAGTGTACTCTTTCTAGAGGTAAAAATTATTGTATATTGTTAGACATATTCATAGATTTAAAGGCCTCATGGGTTAAATTGGATTTTATCTATTAATAAAAAGTTTGGCCCAGTCTTTAATTTTTTAAACCGTTTCTCAATTATAGGCTAAGCTTTAATAAGATTGGGCCAATACCGAGTTAAACTCAGACCAGACCTGGGTTTGAAAAGGAAATAACTTTATCACTACCTTTTTTTCATTCTGTCTTTGTTCCTTTAGTCTTCACCTTTTTCTTCCAACTGTAACCTTAATCTATAACTACAATCTCTAATCTCTCCATTTTTTTTGTGGAGCTACTAGTAGAAGCCATCTTACAAGTAAGTTGTTTCCATTTTTTTCTTCTTTCCTTTGTTATGTTAGATGAGATAGTCTTTCGATTCCTAATTTTCTACTGGAAAACTTAATATAGTACTGGTTTTGGTGAATCTTTATCATTTATTAGATGCTTTGACTTTGATTTTATAATTGGAATTTTATAGGCTGTTGGATGATGATTGATTAGCTTTTAGCATAGTAATCGGCCACTATACTCTCAGCATGTTGATGATGAAACCCACTCGCACTATTCCGTCAACTACCACAGTGGCCAATCACCTAGTATTGATTGGCTATTGATTCCCCTATATAAATAGTGTATTTATATAGTTGGTTTTGCTTTGTGCTATTTAGAATGAGAAGTTAGAGACTGTGGGATTAGAAACTAATTCATATGCCATAGCTAATATGATGCCTGTAAGTTGTCATTATGAAGCACATGCTTGAATTGTATTGCATATAAACACTAAAATGCTTATGTGATACATTGCTTTCTTAGGTGATATAGCTGGCATTGAAGGACAAACAGTAAAACAAGAAGTTCTTGAAGTATGATAAACTAAATTATTCATTCTAAATTAAGAACAAAATTTACATTCTTGTAGTTTTCTTTCTATTTCATTTATTCTTTTTTTAAAAGAAAAATTATTATGAACTAATGTTTTTCAATTGATAATATATTTTGCTGTGTGTATTAATTTTTTCCTTCCTTTTGAAAATTTTCATTTTAGAATTTGTTTACAATCAGGCACGACAAATATGGATATTTGATTATTTCTTTTTTTTTTCCAATACTCTTTTGAAAGGAAAAAAAATTGAGGAAATAAAGATGCAATTTAATTATTTCCTTTAATTTGAAACCATAGAAAGCATACTTTTATTTCAACTTGGTTTTTTATTCTTTTCCATTTTTTAATTGATTCAGCTATATTAGCTCTGATTATATGTATGTGATTTATTGCATGCAAAAATTGTTAGTTGTTGGGTCATTGGCTTATGACAAATATTTATATGCCAAACACTATTTTGAAACTCTAATTTCATTTTGCTACATCTTGAATTATAGCTTTAATCTTGATTCATCTATATTTCTTTTTCAGGAAATTGTTCTTATGGTGTGGATCTTGCAAGCAGTTAGTGGTTATGCTTCAGAATGTTCTTTGGAGCTGTGGAACTATCATAATATATTTCTCTAGAAGAACTTTTAAGAAGGTATAACATGTAATCATAAGAGCAGAACTTCAAAATGTTCTTTGGTACTTTATGAATGATCATGCATTGTTTTTGCTTTATGCTTGATTAAATTAAAAAAAGCCAACATGTAATCATAAGAGAGGAATGTTGGGTGTGTGACTTGGTTCTTTACTTTGTATTATAGGACAATTCCAACTAAAACATAATAGCAAATGTAGCCAGTTTTCTGAAATAACCTTATTAGAAATTTTTTCTTCTATTTGTTTTAGCTTTTTCCATTATGCCATTGCTTTTGGTTGTTATGAATCTATTTTGTTGATATATATAATTTACTGATTTATTGTTTGTCACTTGGAAATACATATCACTAAAAGTTGGAGTTGTCCACCATTGAATGACACTGTAGAGGCTGACAGTCAAGTGATAGCTGCACTTGCTCACTAAAGATGGACTATTCGTGTGTATTAGTTTCCTTTATTGTGTTGGATTAGGAATTGAGTAAGAAACTAATTTAGAATTAGTGCATTTGATTGCATCTTTTTTTCCACAATCTTTTTCCTTTTTAGTTTATGTCCTATTTTTTTTATGTTTTTGTTCTCCCTATTCTACACCCATTGCATTTTTTATGTGGTTTTAGTTTGTGATTGACGTATTCAATTTAAGATGGGACAACTTATAATTTACGAAGTTTAGAATGAGGGAAAACTAGGATGCATGCGTACAAGTTTAATGTACAACTGGGATGACTTTTTTCTCGATTTTTCTCTATTTGATCATTTGTGCACTACTACTACCTATATATAACTGGTGACATGTCTCTATTTTTTTAGTCATTGGTGGCTTCTACTTTAGAATGATATATATTTGTTTAAATATATCTATTTTTTTTAAAAGTCTTGTTCATGACTTCATGTATTGCACTGCTACTTAATATTGAGGAAAATATGCAAAAAGAAATAACAGTTTATTTTAATGTGTGGTATTGTGGATTGAAATGGTAGGTAAAGTGATATTTATATCCATCATATTAGAGCAAAGGATAATGATGGAATATTTACAAAGAGTGAAAGTACTCTTGTTGGTGTTCCATGGAGGCTTATAAACAAATAGGTGATCTATCATCAAATGAGTTGGTATATTGATTAATATTTTTTAATAGAGGTTGAAAAATCTTATTCTTAAATCAATTATAAGTCATGTAACAGAAGTTGGAAACACTAATGAAGTATAGGAGAAATTGGGAGGTTGGGTGTAATTGATATAGGGCATCATTCTTGGTGGAGGAGTGTTAGCAATCTCCCAAGGAGATTTAAATGTGTGCTGAAATGTTGCTTAAATGTCAAGACTTTGGTGTGAAATGATTATATCCAATAACTAGACAACAGTTGACAAAGCAAGCCTAGTTTATGTTGTATACTGAAGCTAATCTTAAATGCTTTATTAAGCATATGTATCCAACCACTTCTAACTTTTTTTAAGTTTAAATTTTGTGGCATTTGGTGTCCTTTCTGTTTTTGTCATAAACACCACCATATCTTTCAGATGGAAGCTTGACCATTGAAACTGAAATTTATGGTGCACTTGGATTTGGAAATCAACTTTCTATATGTATTGAAATTCTTACAACACTGGTGGCTAGATAGCTTCTAACAGGAAATCCTTCATAGGTTGAGGCCTATAGACTTAAATTTAGATTTTGCCCATACTCATAACCTAGGTCTTGATTTATAAATGGACTTAAAATTATTTAGGTTTAGGTTTGGGCTTAGACTCAAAGCCTATTATATCTTATGGGCTTTGGCCCAAGCTTGGCCTAATTGGCCCATGAGCAGGTCTATTTATTGTTAATTTAAGGATGATAAAATAAGACTAAACAGATGCTTCTCCAGACTTCAGTACTCATTTAAAAAAAAATAATTGTTCATTTTTTAAAAGATACTTTTTGTTGATTTTTTTATGACCAAAGTAACAACACATCACTTAACTTATATCTATAAGGGGTGTTTGTCCCATGAAACCTTACTTAAATTTCCATAAATGCAAATTTAAGAAAATTTTACCCTAATGTTACAAGTTGATAGTTCACTAGACAAAATGTACAGCACATGCTTGTCGTACTATTGGCCAACATGCCAACTTTTTCATTATATCTAATCCATACTTGGATAATTAATGGGTGCAATATGGATTTTGTTGACTAAACAATGAAATCTCATACACAAATATGTCCAAAAGCAACATAAGCCTTTAAAGTAAAGCAACGACACAATTGAATCACAAGAACGTCCTACGTAAGTAGTTTTTAGTGCATAACAGATAAGGGACAATTGAATAGAAAAAGAGACAACTCCTTTTTATTGACATATGCATCATTACATAATTTAGAGTGTGTAAGAGAAGCCATCAAGTTCATACACTCTTAGGATCCCTAAATGTGCCAACGACCAATCAACAAGGCTCCAACATGCCTCTGACAAGCCCTTGCCCCAGCAAAGAGCATTTTAACCCAATGCTAAATAGTAGTAGTAAACATACTTTTTTATGACCTGAGATGGGGCCTTTGTAAGAAATAATATATTCTTGTATAATAAAAAATAAGAAATAATCATAAATAAAATAATCATAAAAGGTTATCGAATGTTATCATAGTAATATAACTTGCAATTCGACAGGACCTCCTTTAGAAGAGGATTTCTTCGCAATTCTAATAAAGTGCAAATCCCTTTGTAAGTCACGAACCTTTTCCGTATGTCTCAAACCTTTTTTTTTAAAGTCATGAATCATCTCCAAAGGTCATAAACTTTCTTCACATATTATGAGTCTTCTTCATATATATGAAGTGTCTAGTCATCTATGTAAGTCAAGAGATATAAAGAAAGTAATATTAATATAAGAATTTTCTACAAGTGATTAAACTTGCTACTTTTAGTGAGGTAGTATGTCACTGGCCAATAGCTTTCTAGCCAAAACCATGCATTGCATGTTGCCAACTCTTAGCCAACAAGTCAGCCTTCTAATAATTCAAGCCACACTTGGATAGATAGTCGAGGCATTGAGGATTTTATCGTTCATACAACCAAAGTCACATGTACAACATGTCCCGCAAGCAAATTTAAGTGTGTAGTCAAAGTATTAATGCATATCGAATCTCAAAGAAATGCTACATAAAAAGCCTTTAGTGTACAATTAGAAGGGGCTTTTTTTAAAAATAAAGAAATGGATAACTCCATTTTATTAATATATGTCTCATTACATAATTTAAAGTGTGAAGGCGAATCTTTAAGCTTTACACTTTGATCCTTAGCCCAGGCCATAGTACCAACCCGAATCACCAAATGTGCCCCCTTAAAGAGCATTATAAGGTAAAGCCTAAATGGTAAGAGTAAACATACTTTTTTTGAATTGATATAAGGACTTTTCTCCCAGCTTAAAAAGGTTCTAATACGCCATCTCATACAGATGTGAAGATAAAAATTCAAGGATCACAATCATATACTTTTCTACTCATATTAGATAAATAATCGATACTAACAAGACATAAATACCTCCAAAATAAGAAGAATTTAGAAAAATAATCCATAAGGTTTACTCCTAAATCCACACCACAAGGCCTCCTTTTCATTCTTGATTTTTACACTAAGTTTCATCCAAAACCAAGCATGTTTGCCTGTCAATTTGGTTCACAAGGCTGACTTGTGACATTCTTCCCTAATTCAAATGTCAATGCTCTCACAGATATCTCAATCTGACACAACTTCCATGAAGGTTTCTCCTTTTGAGTGCCAATTTCTTAAATTTTAATATGGGTCTTTAGCCTATTCCATCAAAACTACTCATTTGATCACTCTGCTTGTCTCTTTAAACTAATATCATTTGAGAGGCTTTAATAAATAACATCCTCAACTTGACATAGCTTTAATCGTCAGTCTGCTACTCCTTAGCTCCTTTATTAACATCCTCTCGACTTTGTCTCCTTGAACTTGCACCATTACACATTTGTTTTCCCCCACAACCTTTGGATAGTTACCTTTTCAACTTTAGTGTCTTAGACGATATTGCCTCCACAGACTTTGTGTTCTATATCTGTAGACTCAACTTCATTGTCTAGACACAAACTCACGTGTCTTTGTCTCCATAACTCTCCTGACTCTATCGCCTCTGTAGCTTCACCTATCCCACTGCTTTTGCAATATTTGGGTTATTACCTATACAACTTATACTTGTTTCACTATCTCTGTAGCTTGCTTGCACACTATCTCTGCACAGCTCCTAGTTTAACTCGCTACCTCTATAGCTTAAATGTGTATTACCTCCAAAGCTTGTATGCTTGCTTAGTATTTTGGAAATTTATTAAGTCCCATATCTAATGTCCTATACCATTGAAATGAGACACAAGGTTGATCCCTTAGTTCCAAGGTTGCTTGCATTGGATTTGATTAATCCATAATACTTCCACTATATAACTTTCACACTTGATTGGATTCTCCTGACCCTCTTTAACTTGACATTCTTATGGTAATTTGCCATCATGAGTTTTTTTGGAGTTGATGTTATCTAATATCTTGGCTCTTATGTCCTTCTTAGGTTTGCACACTCAAGTGCCATCTTTTCAACGTTGATACTAACTCAGCCTCCATGACCTTCATAGCTATTTGCTAGTATCTTACCCTTATAGCAACTTCTTTGATGATCAGTGCCTTCTCTCTTAGTATTTCTCGAGTGATTTCCTTCTGAAGACTCCTTCTTCAAGTGCATCTTTATAATGGCTCCCTCATATCAACAGTTTTGATTAGGGTTGAGCATCAAGCATCCTCTGCTTTAGCTAAAGTTTCCCTTTGCCTGTGCATAAGCAATTGTGAATTTCATAGTCATTACTGTAAAATATGTCTTACGACTATGTAGTGCTAGTCTGTTATACCTCAATGTTACTGTCACTACTCCATTATGTGACTATATAGCTTTAGCTCACTACTATGTATCATTGTCACTTATCATGCAACTATGATATGCTAGCTCCTTTAGCATCTCATCTCAAATCTTGTGGATAAGTACTGCAACTCACTCCTTACATCTATATAATTGGTATAATAGATCCCTTTTGGATCATCCCATTCCCTTTTAGGTTTACTCCTTCGAGTAAAATTTATGTCCTCTAACATGATTTTGGACTCTTTCAATAAGATTTGTCTGCTCAACATATCACAAGAGATGTGCCATCATATAAGATATGTCAACTGTCTATTGTGGTTGCGCTTTGTCAAGCTTCTCCCAAGGTTTCCTCTCACTGAATGAGCTATTAATTCACTTATTCTCTTAAGTGGTTTTCATTACCTCAAATATCTACTATGAATGAGCGCATAATTAATGTCCCATATTGTATAGAAAGTCCACCAACTTTTGCATGCACTTGCACTTGATGCACCGTTAATTTTCCTTTTAATGTAGTATGTCACACACTAGCGCTAGAATTACCCCAACCTCTTACACCTTTCTTGGTCAAGTCCTTAGCAGTATTTCTTTGCTATTTCATGAGTGTCTGCTTTACTCACAAGATTTATATGCTTTTGACAACACAATCTGCTCTCTTTAGCACATCTGAGCTCTGATACCAACTGTCACAAACCTGTAGCGCTCTAGCCAAAATTGTGTGGCTCATGTCACCAACTCCTGGCCAACACACTAGCCTTCTAATAAATTTGAGTCATACTTAGATTAATAATTAGGGCATTGAGAATTTTGTCATTCATATAACCAAAATCCCATGCACAAATTGTCTAGTAAGCAAATTTGAGTGTGTAGTTGAAGTATTTATGCATATCGAGTCTTAAAAAATATGCCACACAAGAACCTCTAGTATACAACGATAAAGAATTTTTTTTTTTAAAAAAAAGGAGAGGACAACTTCATTTTATTAGTATATGTTTCATTATATAGTTCAGAGTGTGTAAGAGAGTCTCTAAGCTCTATACTCCGATCTTTAGTTTAAGCCATAGTGCCTACTCGGGTCAACAAACATACCTTTTAAAAAGCATTATAAGCTAAAGCCCAAATGAAAAAAGTAAATATACTTTTTCTAAGTTGACATAAGGACTTTTCTCCTAACTTAAAAGGGATCTAATGCACCATCTCATATGAATACGAAGATAAAAATACAAGGATTGCAGCTATGTACTTTTCCACTTGTATTAGACAAAAGGTCGATGCTAAAAAAACATAAATACCCCTAAAACGAGAAAAATTTAAAACAATAATCTATAAATGCATTTGCTCCCAAAATTTGCACCATAAGACCTTCTTTTCATGCTTGATTTTTATACCAAGTTTTGTTTAAAATTGAGCATGTTTGCCTGTCAAATTGGATTACAAAGCCAACTTGTGACATAATATTTTGCATGCCTCACTTATAAGATTACTAGATGTATTTATAAGAGAGCCCAAGACCTTTAACCTCCAATGTAGGCATACCATTAGCCACAATAACCTAAATTCTATTCATGAATCTTTACCCACATTAAAATATCAAACTTATTATTCATGGTTATTAAAACAAATTTAATTTATAAAATTAAAATCATTTATTTAGAATTTCATATTAAGTGAATAAAATGATGTTTCTTGGATTTGTCTACCAAGTGAATTAAAACTCTTTTAAAACCAATAAAATTAATATTTAAAACCATTAAAATTCTTTCAATCTACCATTTGGTTTCAAAATACAAAATTAATATATTTTTTTAAGGCCATGATAAGGAGCATTACCTCAAATTTTCTAGTACAAGTTTTATATAGTTATCTTGGACCTATATAAAATATATACCATTCAATTAGAGATTAGAATTGAATCTTATATTGATCCCCGTTTATATCATACTCAGAATCTAGCAACTTGGATAAAGTTGCTTTTTGATTTAAGTATTAGCCACCAAGGAAGTATGCTCCCCAAACATTTCATATGCTTGTACAATTTAAGATCCAACCATCCCTCTCTATCAAAACCTTATTGTATATTCATTCAAGTACATTCCTAATAAAGAAGCTAAATCTTGGGACATAGCCATAAGTGCTCAACAAAACAATCACAAAGCTAATTCCATGGAATAAACATCAATCGATTCATCTCATACTCATAATACATGTATTACATAAGAGTCAAATACATATTTTGAATATAATTAAACCAAGAACCTAAATGGATGGATCTACTAAATTATCCTATCAATGATATCTTCTTCGTAACAACTTCTTGTTTTTCTTAGCATGTCTTAAACCAATAATATTACCTTTGATATTCTTTACCTTACAATGACTTATAAGATTATTCACAATTGTCACTGATAAGTTCATTACCTACAAGGGGTGGTGCTGGTGACCTACACAAAGAGAAAACACCAGTGACAATAGCCAAAAGTTATCGAAAAATACTTCAATGCTTAAATTAGTAGGAGGGTAGGCAAAAAGCTTATAATAATACGTCTTAAGGTTTTAAGAGTGTACTTAGTGGCCTTATATAACCATGCAGTTAAGGGTAAAATGGTCTAAAGGATTGGATAAAGCTTCCTAATAGGTTTCAGGGTGATATCACTTGCACCCTTGCCCCTCAGGCTTTTAGTAAAGGGATGTATCATTTGCTCTTTTTTGCTAACATGGAGTGGCAATTATCTTATGACTATTATATGACTGATGACTGAATGCAATAAATTTTTTGTGTTTTTCTAAGCATGTCATCATTGTAGTTTTTTTAATGTCTCTCAATCTGGGCTATTATTTCAAATAGGGAAATTCTAGCCATTGGATCAAAGGAATATATAAGCTTTTATCCCTTCTTCCTCTTTCATTTTCAAGTTGAATTTTCTTGTTTGTTGGGGGTAAAGTCATATGGCATCTTTTGTGAGTGGTGAGAGGGTTTCCTTTATGCTTTGGCACCAATGATAAGTCTATAGCCTACAAGAGGCGGTGTTAGTGACTTACACAAAGAAAAAACACCTGTGATAGTGGCTAGAGGTTGCCAAAAGACACTTCGATGCTAAAGTCATTAAAGGTGTAGGCAAAATGATCCAAAGGATTGGATAAAGTTATATGGTTAATGGCTATATAGAATGGTGACATGGCTAGAGGTACAATACTATTTATGCCTTTGACAAATGGTGGTAGCCTAAAGGTGGGGGTAGTACTATACTAATGTCAAAAAATGTCAAGTTATTGGTATGGGTAAGACATGGCAACGTGGTGGCCCAAGTAGTGCATGTAAAGGAGACAATGAGAGGTGAACTTTGGTGGGCTATGGGGAGAGCATTTGGGTATTATGGGTGAAGCCTTGGTGGTGATAGGCGAGAGTTAGGCTAGCAAGGAAGTTAATGGATTTTTGGGTGATATATCACTTGCCCCCTCACCCCTTGGGCTTTTAGAGAAAGGACACGTGGTTTGCTCTCACTTTTACTAACATGGAGTGGCAATTATCTTATGACTCTTGCATGATTGATAGTTGTGTGCAATAAATATTCTACATTTTTCCAAGCACATCATCATTGCATTCTCTTCAGTGTCTTTTAATTTGGGTTGTTACTTCAAAACAATTTGTTTTAGTGAAATCTCAGCCCTTGGATCAAAGGAATATATAAGTTTTTGTCCTTTCTTCCTTCTTCACTTTCTTTATTGAAACCTTCAAGCATTCTTTAGTAAATCAGAGCTTCTTTTGTGACCTTTCGTGCTTGTGACTTTTAGCAACTATTTGTTTGGAGTTTGTGATCTTCCACAATGTTTTTTGGCTATTTTCTAACCTACAATTACAATCATGATTATGGTAAGTTTCCATCTCCTTCTTTCCTTTAGTTTCATCAATAATGTTTGTCAATTCCGGATCTATGCTTGACTATGTTGCTTATGTTCTGATGTTGTTGTTTAGGGTAGTTCATGATTTCTTCCTTCCCTTATGTTTTCACGTTACTTTTTAGGGACATTTACTATTCATTTTCTAGTTAATTTTTCTTCTTTATTGGGGGTAAAGTCATTGCATTTTCTACAGTGGGAAGGGTTCCCTTATGCTTTGGTGCCAATGATAAGTCCGTTGCTTACAAGGGGTGGTGCTGGTAATCTGCACAAAGAGAAAACATTGGTAACAATGGTTGGAAGACATTCTAATACTTAAGTTAGTAAGATTATAGGCAAAGAGCTTATAATAATACATTTTAGGGTTTTAGAAACATACTTGGTGGCCTTATATAGCCATGCAGTCAAGGGTAAAATAATATTAGGGATTGGATAAAGCTATATGGCTAGCGGTGGCACAAAATGGTGACATGCCTAGAAGTATAGTACTATTTATGAGTTTGATAATGGTAATAGTCCGAGGGTGAGGGTACAACTGTACTGGTATCAGAGTATATCAAGTTGTCAATATAAAGTGAACACAATGAGACTGTTGCCTAAGTGGTGCATGAGAAGGGGCAACGACAATAGGCGAATGTTGGTGGGCTATGGAAAGTGTTTAGGGGTATCGTGGATGAAGTCTTGGTAGTGATGGGAAAGAACCAAAGTGACAAGGGGGTTAGTGGATTTTTAGATGATATCAAGCTTAGCTAGAAAATTATCATAGAGAATCACTATGAGTCACTCTAAATGTAGTACTACATAAAGACTTATCAAAAGACTTCATAAGATATACAATTTTTCTGAAGCTATATTAATAATGACATACATAGTCTTCATAGTAGATTGATTTATACAATTTTTGTATTTTTTAAAATTTTCAGGGATATTGCACCTCAACCAAACATAAACATAAGCATAATAATTAACTTTCATATATCCATATAACCTTATGATTAAAATTGAAGTAATTGGTTAGTTGAAATTACTCAAATTAATCAATAAAATCTCATGACATAATATACTTCAAATGTTATTTTATCCTTTCCCAATGACTTTTTGTATAATAAGATTAAAATCTATTGAGAATTCCTATTTAATAGGCAAGATCAATCTCGTGTACATTAAAACACATACAAAGCTTCTTCCACTAGAAGCATATGGAAAAAAACATTATTAAGCCTATCCTAAGAAGTATCATGACAGAAGCATACTGAAACAATGATTCATTAAGCTTATCTTAAGAAATTATAGAACAATTTTTATAACATATTTGACAAGTCACAAGAAATATAACCATTATAGCAATAATTAATTTTAAATCAATATAAAAGAGTATCTATAAATTTTTTAAAACAAACTAGGTCTCTTTTGTGCCATT
The DNA here is from genome assembly GCA_026873985.1 of Saraca asoca. Classification (NCBI taxonomy): domain Eukaryota; kingdom Viridiplantae; phylum Streptophyta; class Magnoliopsida; order Fabales; family Fabaceae; genus Saraca; species Saraca asoca. Next base: position 9,720 of record JANHAO010000635.1, on the reverse strand, counting down.
TCCATGATAATTTTGATACTAAGAATATTAAAGGTTTCATCTAGATATATTCATATGAAAAAGTCAAATATTTTTTTATCTCAATATGAAAATACACATCTCTATGAGCCAAGAGAATATTGTCTAATTAGATAATCAAGATAGCAATTTTAGCACATACTATTTTCATATATACTCAATAATCCTCATCATTTTAATAAAATTATATGCTTCAATAACATTTTAGGATATAAAATTCTATTATTTAAAGGCTTGTTTAGGATATAAATTAATCACTTTTTCACTTTCCTTGTAGTCTCTGGATAACCTTTTCTCTTAGGAGAAAACACCTCTATTTATTTAACTAATCTTCGAGGAATTACAAACTGACTTATAATTTCCTTAGGAATGATTTATCCCTTAGAATTTTTATTATAATCAAAATGTTTTCTTTAAATTTCTTGTCCATACTCTTAATGATTATCTTATCTATTAGATCATACAATTTATACCTTTTTAATTACTTTGAATAACCAATAAACAATCACTTTTTTATTATTTTGCTACAACTTTATTTTTTAGTGGGATTGGATATAATAACATGAGCAACACAACCCCTAAACTTTCATAAAATTAAATTTATATTACTTACTAATTCAAAGTTCATAATGAATCTCCTCTATAGATTTAGAAGGAACTTTATCTAAAATATGAATAATAATAATAATAAGGAAAACTCATCAAAAAAGTAGTAGAAGGTTGGCAAGAGCCAATATAGACTTCATTATTTTTAACAAGGTCATATTACACCTTTTAGCATCATCATTCTATTCAAGTAAATGTGACATAATAAGAAAATGAACAATACATTCTTATTATAAAATTATCAAATAAATCAAATTAATATTTACTCCTTCTTGAAAAAGTATCTTAATCTTTCTACAAGTGATATTCACCACTTCTAACTTAAATTGCTTAATACTTAAAAATTTTTATTGCCCCACTCATATTATGTAAAAGATATGATTTTATAAATCTTGAAAAATGATCAATAAATATAATAAAATAATAATAACCATTTCTAATATGCACACCCATATAACCACCAATAACCAATTGGATTATATTATTTTTTTTTTACTTTTATTAGCCTTTAAAGAGAAAGGAAACTTAATCATTTTTCTATATAAATAGCTTTCACAAATTGAAAATTCATTTTTCAAGCAAATATCCTTACTAATCTATCCTTAATCAATATCCTTACCAATGTGATGAAAACAAATATGGCGGGATAAAACTCATTGGATTGGAAACTTTACAAACAATATTTTCATGTAAATTAACTTAATGTATTTGATGATACTAAATTCTTTCAACACAAATTCATCACCTTTATACATGACAAGCTTTTTTTTTCAAAGAAAATTTACTTTTTTGAGCAAGTAACAAACATTTTTTTATCAATAAAAAAGAAAAAACTTTATTATATTTCAACTTTATCTCATATGTTCTAAGTCATTCAAAGAAGTTTTATTATTATTTCTCATATAAAAGAAATTTTATCCAATGTCAATTTCTTTAATTTTCCTAAACCCATGAAAATCAATAAATACATAAATTATCATTACTAAATCAACTTACCAACTAAAAAGCTTATCATAGAAAACATATTTAGAAGAAAAAACTCACTTTACTTAGACTCTTTTTTACTCTATTTTTTATACAATAATCATTTCTAATGTAACTAAACTTGTCATAATGAAAACTTAATTCTCTACATAATAATCATCGTGTTCTTCTGATAAAAGAAATTCCTATAATTTTGAAATTGATATTTCATCCTCTTTTCTTATTAAAACTTTTATCTAGCTTCAATTGTTAAAACTTTTATCTGACTATGACATGTCATCTGTCTTGATGTTTTTATAGGGATGTAATTGATCATCTTCACGTCTGCCCCCTTTTTTTGCACTCTAACAGAGTGTTCTACAAGCCATAAATGTTTGTCCCTAGTAGTTGACTTGGAATGCTTAGATTTTTCTCCTCTACTTTGAATTTTGAGTCTCCAACTTTGGCTTACATCTAATATAGAATCTTTCCTTTTTTCCTTTACATATTCCTAACAAAAAATTCAAGGATGGGTGTACTTCTTTCAATGTCCCGACGGAGTCTTTATAGAAAATATGCTTACCAGCATTCGCACCTAGAAGCGTTCTTTCTTCAAGGTTTGAATGGCAGATGGGTTTCACCCATTTTTCCTTCAAGATGGTGAACCATTTTATCTGATAAAATGGATTAAGCCCATTAAAGTACCTTGAGGACATTTTTTTGGATATCTCCCAATTGAAGACCAAGATCTTGTTGTTCAGTTGTTGGCCCTTAGATTGTTCGACACTCAATCCATACTTCGTATGTATTTTTCTTGTACTTTAACATTGCTCCTTGGTCTTTACCTTATTAATCTCTATTTTTTTTGTTATTTTTAGATTACTGGTTAAATGGTAAAGGCATAGAAATACACCACATGAAGATGGACTTCAAGCGTATATCTAAGATTTATGCTCGAGCCCTAGCCAAAGAAAATCCTATAATGCCCCGACCACTCAGCTTGAGCTAGTGCCACCCATGGATATTACTCTTGGCTCCCCTTCTTCCAACTGACCAGAGGTTGCCTCTGGGTGAAGTAAGATGCTACCAATAAGGAAGCGAAAGACTTCATACAAAGAGTTAAGCAAAGGCAAAGAGGGTAGCTCTTTTGAGGCCTCTATCCCTTTCGCTAAGAAAATCAATGTCGGAACCTTGGATAAGCTAGAACCAATAAAGATCCCTAAGGGGTCGAGGATTATGGCATCTCCCTAAGCAACCATCTACTTTTCCCCATTGATAAGATTGTACCGAAGAGTTCTTGTTGGACCATGGGCCTTTACACCTTCTAAAGTGTTCCATCACCTAGCTTATTTGTTTGACCGTCACCATTCTAGCCACAGTACCATCTTTTGGTAGGAGTAAAAGGGAATCGACAAGAATTGACCCCAAGGCCATGGAAGAGCTAAAGAATAACCTTGAGGCCAAGTCATAGGAGGTGGCCAACTAAACTTGTAATAGAATGAGATGCCTTGCTTTAAAGGAATGAAAGCTTGGCGAAGGAACTGAGAGTTGAATGGCAAACCCAAGAAGATAATGAAGAGGTCTTTGAAAAAAGACACTAGAAAGTCATGAAGAAAGTTAAAGAGCTAACCTTTCCTATGCTTCACTTTGAGTTTGGAAAGGTTGTCTATCATATTCAACATTTTAACCCTAGCATGACGCTTGACTTAACAAAGATCAATCGGGATAAGACTTTGGATGAGATCCTGCAGGATATACCTGGGGAATAGGTTGATTAGAGTGTTTTTTTAATGGCTTTGTTTTGTCCACTTTGTTGCAACTCTATTGTTACTCTTGTTTCCTTTTTTTTTATTTGTATAAAGTAGGCCAAATAGCTATATGAATTTATGAATTGTCTTATTGTGCCTAATATTGCTCTTGCATGCCTCCAATAGACTTTGTGACCTTTTACTGAATTACCAAATGTCTGAATTCCTATTGGTGAATAGGTCGAACAACCATATGAATTTATGAATTTTTTATTTGTGCCCAATATTACTCTTACGTGCCTCTAACAAGCTTCGTAATCTTTAACTAAATTGTCAAATATCCGAATTCCTTTTGGTCTTTAATTAACTTGTCTCAAATGTGTTTGAATATTATTTTACTAGAAATGATTTATTAGTGTCAAGGGATTTGCTTGGGCTTTTAATTTATACAAAGGGATTTGTTAAGGCTTTGTTTATGAGGGGTTTACCTGGATTTTTATTTGTGCCGAGGGATCTACTTTGGCTTTATTTATACTAAGGGGTCTGCTTAGATTTTTTATTTATGCTAAAGGATATGCTCGAGCTTTGTTTATACCAAGGGGTCTGCTCAAATTTTTTATTTGTGCCAAGGGATTTGCTCGAGCTTTGTTTATATTGAGGGGTCTGCTCAGATTTTTATTTGTGTCGAGGGATCTATTTGGGGCTTTTGAAACACAAATAATGTAATTTGCATTTTCATTTCAATGTCTTGGATACATGATTAGATCTATACGTGATATTCAAGTATGTTGCATTCTATGATTGGAAAGGGGCTTCCTTTGAATAGTTTCTAGGTGGTAGGCACCATTGAGGAGACTTTCTTATACTCTGAGTAGCCTTTCCCATGTAGCTACTAGTTTTCCTTTAGTATGCACTTTTTGTGGTCCATCTACTATTCGTTGGACTAAATCTCTCTTCATAGATTCCTTACTCTTGACTCTTTTGCTTGTAACTCTGGTAATTTTTGCTTTATATCACTTATGTTGAAGCTAAGCCATTTTTCTTGTCTTGATTAGCATGTTTGTTCCTCTCTTCTCCTTTCTCCATTTTTTTATTACTTATACTGCTTTCTTCATTCAAAACGTTGTTTAAGCTTCACTAAGAGCATGCCCTAGCTCCCATATATAAGCATAAAAGGAGTTTCACCAATAGCTAAATGCATAGTAGTTCTATAAGACCATAAGATGCTTGGTAACTCTTTGACACATCTTTCTTTTGCTTTTTCCAATCTTTTATGTAGTCCTTCGAGGATAATCTAGTTCGCCAGCTGAGCTTGCCTATTTAACTAAGGGTGCTTGATAGAAGTGAACTTTTGTTTGATCTCTAACCTTCATTTTGAGACTTGTGGGATTTATACTTTCATAATAGGTGTATAAATATGAATATACCTTAGGCAAAAGTCTTGAAAGTCATCATTGGCAAACTGCTTTCCGTTATCAGATATGCTTATTATAGGAAGGCCATACCTAAAATGTCATGACCCAATTTCCTGGCCATGACTAGCGTGAGTATCAATCCTTTATTAATAGTCACTAACCTTTATTTGTTTTCTATTACCTATTTTTATTCATACTTGTTTCACTATTACTAGTCATGTTTATTCAATTCCAATTTGTTGAATTAAAATATGGAAGACTTATAAAATAAAAGTGGCACAATTTGGAATATGAATATATTTCAAAATATACAATGGCATTGCCCAATAGGTACATGTCAAGTTAAACATTTATTCATAAGTTATTTATAAGTTTCCAACTATATCAAAACCTTCCATTCAAAAAGCCATTCCTATACCACCTTATGTTCTTTCAAGGGCAAATTAACTAAAAGTTAGATTAACCTATGACTTACCATGAAACCAAAAGCATATATTAATATAACTAAGCCTTGTGGTCATATTATTTACAGTTTTCATAAAAAAGAGTTTAACAAAAATATGTGAAGATGGTAGAACCTCTAGTGATCAAATGATCCTGAAGCCATTATCAATAGGACGCTCGGGGGTCCTATAGGAATGATTTCAACCTTGTGTAATACTTCACACCCAGCCAGATTCAAAATGATTATGTAATGAATCCTATTCTCGTATACACCTAGGGGACTTGACACAGTGGTGGAAAAGGTGTTACAAGTAATCTCCATTAGATTACTATTCATTCTTACTCTTCTGAGAATGGCTTATTAGTAAGATTTTGAGAATCTAAAAAATAATCCACCAAAGAGTGAGTCTAGGATCTAGTGAGATAGATTTGAGAATCTAAAAAATAATCCACTAAAGAGTGAGTCTAGGATCTAGTGAGATAGATCCATACCTAACTTATGAATGTCTCAATAATAACAATACATATGAAAATCATAGCCATTCATTTATTTTTATTCCACACCATGTTAATCCAGTCATATGTTACGCTATCATTATTATTCATCACTTATCAATTCACTTTATATCTCATTCAAGTTTCTCAAAATAATAATTCAATTAAGAGGTAGAATAAATAATATCAATCAAATCCTCTTTGTTACTTCGATCCAACTTTATCTCGCACAATCCTATCCTTATCCCTCCAGGTTCTACCTTATCCCTCACATCATATCAAAATATGTAGATTTAGGATCTGGTTCATATACCTCCATTTTATCACATCATTCACATTTCATCATCATTGTATATCATGTACCATCATATATCTTATGGGGAAATTCTCAACTTTAAACAATATCAATACTCACAAAAAAACTATATCATAACATTCACATTTGATCATAATCTGGATCACATTCTATCACATTTACAATCATATGTTCTTTATCTCATTATCATAATAGCTACCACAATGATTACCTTAGTATCAATGCATAAACAAGTATTAGATTTATTGTTGTTGACTTATGAGTTGTTCAATTAGGATTTATTAAGTGTTATATTCAAGTTAGTTAGAATTCGTAGGAGATTAGACCAAAAGAAATAAAAGATGTCTTAGAAAGGGGAATGTTTGGGTTGAAGAGTGTAAAATTTTAAAGGTGCAATCAGAATCGCAAGCATGATTGGGGATGAAATCCAAGTGGAATCGTGATTAGAATTGCAAGAATTAGATAAGAAAGATTCGATTTGAGTCGAGGAAATTCAGTTTAAAATGCAAATCTGCTAGCCAAAATTTGAAAACCTCTGAGAAGTCTAAGTTATGCACGTAATCAGAATAATGATTGGAATATAAAAATAGGGTATGACAGTTTGATTCAACTAGCAAGAATTTAGTTCAATTCCTGATTTGAATCATAAGACAAAATATAGCATAATTCCTATGAGCATGATCATGGGGACAATGCAAAAAGTGGCAATTCAATTCGTGAATCCTAGAAAATGCAAAAAATAATAGAAAAATAAGGGAAAGAAGCTCTAATCTTATAGCAAATCCTCGGAGTTCAATTTAACATATACTGAGGACTTAAGCACATTTAAAACCCAACCTTTTCCATAGAAAACAAATCATTATATCAACAAGCCCATTCAAACTCAAACTTAATCATACACTCACAAATACTTATTTTCATCACCTTACTTTAACAACAGAGGGTTACAATCAATAAGCACAATATAATTCATAAGAAAAGTATAAATCACTCAGCGTAGCAATTAGAAATAAGAAATTTAATTAAAACCCACAATGATCCTAAATACCTTTGAAGAGTAAGAAAGAAGAACGTATTAGTTTCTTAGATTTTTTTTAAAGTTTTTCTTCCACCAAAAATCAAACGACCTTCAACATGAATGTTATTTCCATCATATGAGACCTGCAAATGCCTTCATGAATCACCCTTAGAATATAATTGGCTTTGCTATGCTAGAGGCATTATAGAGATGGAAGGGAAAAACTTTTCTTATACAACTGCCCTCCTTTCACAAAAAAATGTGATGTTCTATGTTCAACCTTCTTGGTTTCTTTCTTATCTTCTAATAATTGTCCTTCCTATAAGAATATCATGATTGGGGTTAACCATGACTCCTCCTACTCTGCACACATTATCTCATTTGTGCAAAGAGCTTACAATGTCTCTTGAATCACTGTTCTATTATTCACTGCCTCTTTAGCACTGGCTAACTTGGCTAACGTGTCTACACACTCATTTTCCTCTCTTGAGATCCATGTCAACTCAAAGTTGAATTCTTTTAACAAACTCTTAGCTATGTCGACGTATCTTGCTAGTGCCAAATCCTTCACTTCATAATCTTTGCTAACCTGAATAGTTACCAATTGATAATTACTCATGACCTGTAGAGATTATGCCCTAACTTCTTTTACCAACTTTAACCAAGATTAAGTCTATAGGTCTTTCTAAGATCACCCTTGCTCTGTTGCTTTTATTATTCAATGAGCCATTTACATATAGCGTCCACATAGGGCCTTCTAGTCCAGTCTCCTCTGTCCTTGCCAATTTGACCACAAAATCTACCAATGCTTAAGCCTTTACTATTTTCCTAGCTTCATAAATCAATCCATATTCCAACAACTCCACTGCCTAAACTACCAATTGTCTTGCTAGGTTAGCTTTTTGCAAAACTTACTGAATTAAAGCATTTGTTCAAATGATAATTTAATGGCTCTAAAAATAAGGCTTCAACTTTTTGGACGCTGTCAACAAGGCAAATGCTCATTTCTCTATCTTTTGGTACCTTACTTCAACGCGATGCAACGTATAGCTTATGAAGTATACTAGCCTCTGTTTCTCTTCAGCTTATCATTTAAGCTCTAAGCTTATTGCCTCTATGGTTGTTGCTAAATATATATACAATGTTTCCCTACTCCAGTTGAGTAAGTATAGGTGGTATGGCCAGAAAGTTTTTTAGATCTTGGAAAGCTTGTTCACAGTTATTAATCCATTCAAAATTTTTATCATTTTTAAGAAACTTAATGAAAAAGCTTATTTATTATCTAACTTTCCCATTAAGCATTTGCACCTCCTTAGAGTTATTGGGCTTCGCATGTTAATTATGGCTTGGTACTTGGATGGGTTGGCTTTGATATCTCACTCAGGTAATCATGAACCCCAAGAATTTTCTAGTCTTCACTCTAAACGGACACTATTTTGGATTTAGTCTCATTCAAAACTTCCTTAAGGTCCTATAGGTCTCCCCAAGCTCCTGTCAATGCTGATCCAAACTTTTTGATTTAAATATCGTATCATCCATATACACTTCTATGTTTCTACATATTTGCTCGACAAAAACTTCATTTATCATTCTTTGATATATTGCTCCTGCGTTCTTTAAGCCAAACAGCAAAACTTTATAACAAAAAGTCCCCTAGTTAGTTATGAATCTTGTCTTGCTCTTATTATTGGGATGCATCTTCAATTAGTTATATCTTGAAAACGCATCTCTAAAGCTAAGGATCTTGAAGCCTACAACACTATCCACTAACCGATCAATATTTAAGAATAGATATGAATCTTTTGAGTATGCTTTGTTAAGGTCCATGAAGTTTACCACTCGTCGCCTTTTTCACCAAGACTATGTTTGCTAACCAGGTGGTGTGTGGGATTTCTTTGATGAACCTTGCACTTAACAATTTATCCAATTACTATTTGTCATTCAAGACAATGTTTCTTTTTTTTTTTGTTGAATAGTCCTGACGTGTCATGCCACGATCCAGGGAACATGACTGGCATATAAGGTCACCATTAGGAAACCCTTTCCATCTGGAAACCCTTTACAAGCCTTACAATGCGAGTAATATACCAATGACTTACTATTTTATCAATCCATAATGAAATAATTATATATTAAATTCTAATAAAAATTGACAGAATTTTTTCTGTTTTCCAGACACCTAGCCATAAGGCTTGTACAACATCAAAAGGACTACATGCCCATCACACCTTGTATAATAACAAAATAATATGCAGTGGCCTAGACTATACAATTTACATCCTACTGGGTATCCAACAATCATACATAATACATGTATATATAATCCTACCAACTAGCAGACTTTCCACCACAGTTATACCTTAAATCTCTACTGGGTGTGATTCACTCGATCAGCGAGCAGATCCTGAGTTAGGACGGTGTAAGGGAATAATAAGAGTATCCTCTGGTTATAAAAAATATGGAAATGAAGGAGTAAGTTTCATAAAAACTCAATGAGTAAACAATCCCATGATCACCCAAAATCCCATTTAAAAATCATGCTCAAAATTATATATATATATAAAGCCATGAAGATATGCATACCCGTTCTGCAGCCATAATCTCAATATACATTTGAAAACTATAATTCAACAAGAAAATCAAGTAAATAAAAATATGATGTTCAATAGCATAGAGGTAAACATCAAAGAGTGCTAC
>JANHAO010000634.1:0-39030 GCA_026873985.1 Saraca asoca | reverse complement strand
AAAGAAAATCAAGTAACAAGACAAAATAATCACATCAAATCATCAAATGCATTGAATTCTAAAAAAATTTGTCTCTGAATCGATTCACAAAAGTTTCTAAACCTTTGGTCAAAAATTTTCAAAGACAACTTCTAATGAATTGATTCATAAGAAGCTTCTTCAACAATTTTTTATTGAAGGTTCATGAAACTTATATGAATCGATTCCTAAATCGATTCACAGTCTGAATCTTTGTTACCCTATCCTCATCTATAAGCCGATCTATGCTTATAAGCACATCTATCCCTACCTCATCTAATTTCATCAAATCAAACATCATCAATTTGTGTTTTTATAGGTTTCATTGAAAGCCATAGAAGCCCAATGACACTCTCTCAGCTATATCAAAATAAAGTTCACAAAATAAAAGATTAAACTAAAGACAAAATAAAATACTTACCTTGACTTTTTTCAACATGGGCTAGATTGCTAGCTAAAGAAACACTGGAGAACTTAGCAAGCAGAAGCAGAAGCGTGCACAGAAGTAGAAGCAAAGGCAAAAGCAGCAGAAGTAGAAGTAGAAGCAGTAGAAGCAGAAGGAGTAGCGCACAGTTGGGCGAGAGATAGAAAAGTAAAGAGAGCAAAGGGGGAAAAGGGAAATAATGGCGGGGGAGTAAAAAGAAAAACTTATAAAACCAAATTAAAGTATTGATTAACATTATAAAATTATTGTAAAAAAAATTCTTTGGCAACATAATTTAAGTGTTGCCTATTAATCAAAATTTTGCAACACTTAAAAAAGTATTATCTATTATATCTATGACAATAGTTTTAAGTGATTGTTGCTTAAAATTAGATACAAAGGCAACAATAAAAAAAAACTATTGCCTATTCTAGTTATAGTCAATAGTTTTTAAGTATTACAGAGTTTAGTGTTGCCAGAGGCCAAAAATGTTATAGTGTACATTCAGCCAAAGTATAATAATCCATAAACTTAATATAGTTAAACAAAGATTGAACATTATAAGACTTAGATATATCATTGGCCACTTTCTAATCATTAAGCTTTTTTAGATCTTCCTCATATTTAGGCATATCTTTCACAGAACTCACTGGTTAGGCCAAAATAGATGGTGCATCCACATAAATTAAATCCTTATATCCATAAAAGGTTAATAGTACATCAAACCTTTGTTTCTAATTCACATAATTAGTATCATCTAAAACTTCTAATCTCAATAAGTCAGCAAATACAATTCACCACTAAGAATAGCCAAAGTAACACCTAACATTCAGTCATGTAATAACAAATCAATTCAATTACCTGATGGGATTCATGAAACAAATTCACATTGGTAAGATCTAAATATTCCCACTAAGTTGATAAGGATCTATGAAAATAATAGGACAATACAAGCAATAATATTAATACATTTAATTATATTATTTGGTGGGGATTTTGCAAAAATAATCACCTATGTCCTTAATTATAATCACTATCAATATGATTTCAATATTCGACCATCACATCTATAAAATATAATGAATAATTCCAACAAATATAAAAAATACTAAAATTTATAACAATCACAAATAAACGAGTCCTATGGAAATTGGCATAGGTGAAAACTATCAATTTAAAATGATAAGTAACAATCTCTAACAACAACATACCAAAATATGATTCTGTTACTTTCAAATAAAAAAAGAAGAGATTTCATAGTTGGTTTTGTCAAGATGTTATATACAAAATGTTTTAATATTTAAAAAAGACTTAGACCTAAAATGATCAAAAGCTCATCCAAAACAAGATGCACGAATATAGGTGTTTGCGGGTGCGTGTTTGTAATGTGTCCATATATGTGTTAAGCCCTGTAACTCTCTAGTCTGCTATTGAAACCACAACAAAGATAGGTAAGTCTACTGGCTCGCATGAACTTTTTGTTTTTTTTTTTTAATATATACAACATTGGAATAATCTTTATAACAAAAGATTAACATAAAGTAGAAAACCAATCACTTGTATTTGATGGAAATAAAGAAATTTAAATACAAACCTGACATGATGATAATCAAATAAAAATAGAAATCCAAAATACCACTTCTTGATATATGATGAGATATGTATTCTTAGATATCCAGTAAAACACCTCTAGTATGTAATTAGGTGTATATTTTCTGGAAGAGCACTTTCAAATTGAACATGTGATAATTCTTCTCAAATCTTTAATAAGATAATCTTATTGAAATAACAACTAGTATAATAAGATAATAATAGAGGAGTGTTTACAAGTAATTGGCTTGCACCATTCAACCAAACTGGTTTACTTACAGCCTCACCTATGGGAACTTTGGAGGTATTTATAGATGAGACTTAACTCAAGGTCTCTTCACCTCCTAAGTAGAAATACCACTAATCACAATTTCCTACAACTAATAAACCATTTCTAATCTATAAAACACATATTTATTGTATAGATCTTCCACTTGTAATAAATATAATGTTTTTACTCAATATGAGTTTTTATTTTGAAAGTCAAATACATTGAACATTATTTTAAAACCATTATGAAAGTTATTGATTTTAACCAAAATATTATAAAAGCAATTAATTCTAGCATTCTTAAGAGAGAAATTTGTGTTTACAGTAAGCAATATTCTTCCTAAAAATATTGTCTTTAGGGTTTTCTTTCATTAATGTCGTGCATTTGATTTCAACAAAATATTATATATGTATTAACTAATTTGTCAATTCAACTATGACAAAAATAATAATTATAGTTAGTCAATTAGACACTAATTAAGAATAACTTTTATGGCTGACCGATTATATTTTTGTATTTATTTCATCATTGAGAAGTTCTTACAAGATAGAATAGAATAAAAGAAATTCAATATATTCCACAAGAAGAAAGAAATTAGGTGCAAAAAAAAATTAATATAGAAAATATGTAAATCTTAATTATATAATCATTTTGGATCTTACGATTGTTTACATGGGGTAATATTTTTTACTCTTGAGCAAATAATTTATTCTATTTTTAATCAGGTTTATACGTGCTTTTTGTTTAAATATTGAAGGGCTACAATATATAAAAAACATGCCATTATAAAAATATAAAATAAAAAAAAATGAAGGTTTCGGGCTATGGTACCGTTAGCTCTCATCTCTACCGGTAACTGTTTGAATGGGTTAGACCAACTTATTCGATATGCAAGCATGAGGGGTTTGGGAGTTTTCGCAGGGAGGCCAAAATTGAAAAAAAATAGTAAAGAGTACGTGGAATGCAAATTTTTATATGAAATCTAATTTATTATTGATAAATATTTAGTTAGGAATAATTATGAGAAAAAGAATTTGACCTCCAATAACATTTAATAAAACTACACGAATTTTTTCTATAGTTTAAAAGCTTATTCAAATCTTTTTTGACATAAAAAAGAAGTTACAATCAAATGCAAATTTGATTTTTCAATCTATAAAATGACAAGAAAAATAATTGAAAAATTCAAATCATGATATATTTTAAACATTTTATTATACAAAAATTCTTTGATTAAAGATTAAATAAGTAAAAAAATATTATATTTATATCAAAATTTGACTTTTAAATCAGTCATGAATATGAACTTTCACTACTAGTTAGGTTTGTTTTGGATCCATAGGATATATAGATAAAAAAAGTATATTAAGTGAGAATATTAGTCTTATATAAAAATGAGATAAGTTGACCATTAGACTTTGTATTTATAATTAAGATTAAAATATTACTTAATATCATATAATTACTTAATACTATTAATTGATTAAATTAGTTAACATAATCAACTATTAACTATCGTTAATATAATAAAGAGCAGCTAATATAATCTACTTATTGCGGTTAAGAACCTAGCTAACAAATGTCGCTAATGTAATTCTAATTGGAGTCATTACATGTCGAGATTTATCACAAACAAAAATAAAGGTGGTAACTGAGGATCTAATCCTCTTGGACTAATCAATCACAGTTAATGTGGCTAAAATTATAATTAAAAAGTTGTTCCATTTAAAATATGATACAGTGGAGTCACTATCATCAGCCCATTGATTGATATGCGTAGGATTTCTCCCATCCGGGGAACTTCTCAAAGCCACTTTCTCAATTCAGTACATTCCTCTGTATCTGATCCAAACAACTGAAATAAAATGAAATAATGCTCTAACATTTTCAACTGAACCCAATATTTTCTAAGGAATAATCCTTTTACCCAAAGCAGTCTCCACTACAATCTAACAATCACTCTCAATTATCGCCTTTTGATTTCTCATACCAGCAGCTAGTTCACATGCTTTTTAATGGCACCCTTTCAGAAACATACTATATTATTATATATGCATAGCATTATGTTTCATAAAATAAAGAAAAAGGACTTTTGTTACATTTTGATTTTTGACCATCATATAAGTTATGCAAATAAAAGTATTAGATACATATTGTTGTGAGTATTTTTGAAACTATACAAATGGACTGACAAAAGCTAAATGGATAAATCCAACTAGTGAAAGGTTCAAATCATCCAGGATTGAAGTTACAAGATCAAGTCTTTAGCTCTAAAGATGAGCTCCAACTTGCTAGTCTCAGCTAGTTCCTAGCTCTCAGCTAGTTTGCAGGTCTCAGCTAGCTCGTTAGTCTCAATTAGCTGCTACTTCCCAGCTCTAGTTCCTAGCTCTTAGCTAGCTCTCTGCTCTAGCTTGTAGCGCCCTAGTCCTAACTCTAAAGGAGAGCTCTAACACTTCCTCAACCAATATCAACTTACAAGACAAACTAGCAGACACCAACTTACAGGGCCCACTCACAAAAATTAGTCTGTAGAAGCCAACCTACAGTCTGCAGAAGCCGACTTGTAGAAGTCCAAATTGTTAACACATTTATTATTTGATGTAATAGATTTATAATTTATTAAATTACATTTGTAACCTGCCAGTCTCTATAAAAGGGGGATGAATAGATACAATAAGGGGGATCCTCTGAATAGATATTATAACTCTACCAAATTTTCAATAGAGAAATAAAAATCATCCATGGACGTAGGAGTCACAGGACTTTAGCTGAACCACATTAAAAAATCCTCTTTGCCTTTACTGTTCTTCCTCTATCTATCTCTCGCCTTCTTCTTTCAAGTAGTTTGCAATTTGGGGATTATTGGACTTATCTGGTTGACAGGATTTGGGCTTACCAAATTTTATTATCACCATTTTGATGCTAAAAAGCGGGCCCTCAACTGCATTCTAGTTAATTTTCTATTCAACCACACTGGCTCATCACTGAAAAATCTGTTTGGATATTTTTAAAGTTAGTCTGTTGTCTCTGCCATAAAAGAAGAATAAAGTCCGACCCAATTACAAACCCATCCTGGTGCTCTAAAACAGGGAAAAATTTGGTTGCTTCTTGCATTATTGCTACTTAGCAAGGTAGTACCAAGATGATATCAATCTATGACCATGGAAATGGATGCAGAGTATTGAGCTAACAACAACCTCTCAAGTCTTTGCAAAGAACTTAACCTTATCTGTAACACCATCAGCATCTTCTATTTTGCTGCTTACTTGTGGTCACAAGGATTCCATTGGCCGAGCCTTCTTTAACCATGCAGTAGCTTAGTTCAATGATAAGCTCACAACAGTAATATAGTAGCTCGGTCTAATGACGAGCTCACAGTAGCCATGTAATAACTCAGTCTGATGACAAGCTCACAGCAGCCATATAGTGATTGGGATGATAAGCTTACAATAGACATGTAGTAACTCGATTTGATAACGAGCTCACAACAGCTATGTAGTGACTCAATTTGATGATGATCTCGCACAGCCATGCAATGAGACTGATCTTGATGATGAACTCGTACATGCAGATTCTTAACAATAAAGCTTGCACTTAAAGGCCATGCATTAATGATTCATCAATGAGCTCATGCATGTAGATTGCCATTAACAGAACTCACACTCAAGGGCCATGCATTGACAATTCATCAATGAGCTTGCACATGCAAATTACCAACAATAGAGCTTGCACTCAAGGACCATGCATTGATGATGCGATAATGAACTTTCACATGTAGGTTATCACCTGCATAGCTTGCTAGCATTCATGAAGAGGTAACTACGGTGCTTGGAAAATATCACCTGCAGATTGCTCATCCCATTCATCTTAACCATTGGGTTAGTTTAAGAGCTAGAGTTGTGCTCCAAAAAGATGGCTACACCACTCCAACTACTGCACTATGGCGAAGTGCAACAGTTGCTACGAGTTAAGGCCAAACATCTCATCGTGACCAGTAGCTACTTCATTTGAACTGAGTAGCTTATAAGTCCAACTTTGTGGATGGTCTTGGTTCATAGCTGGTTAAAGCCAGACATCCTGCAACTCAAATGCTTTTATATTTAAAGCTGGGTGGAACTTTGCCCATCAACAGGGATCGTAGTCAAACCCTTTGTTACAATCTTGGCTTCGAACATAAAGTAACGAAGCTTTGCAACTAATGAAGGTGAGTCATTAATTTGTTTTGAAATTGAAAGCTCGAAGCTTTATTTGGAGGCCTTGGATAGACTTGGCCAGTTTGTGAGAACTAGAGTTGTGCTCCAGCAAGCACCAAAGATGGTAAAATAATGATGCTGGCCCAACGTCCTATTGAGCTCGGATCAAGTTATCGACTTGGCACACATTCTTGCAAAAGCTGGTCCCGTGCTCTATTGTTTGCATTGACTCTTAGTGGAAGGAATAGCTAAGACTCCTTGAGGGACTAAAGTCCAAGGTGACCAAGAAGAATCTCTACCAACAAACTGCCATGCGACCTATCTAAAGCATCTAATTTATGCTAATTAATGTGCAGCTCTCATGTGACCTATTGCCTGTAGCTCTTATGTGACCTCACACTTAAAGGCGTAACTCTCATGTGGCCTCATATTTAAAGGCATAGCCCTCATGTGACTTACTTAATATGCCAACCAAGGCGTACTTAATCGCCTACAGAGCACTTGAACTTGTGCCAGTCGAGGCACACCTAATCGCTCACTGAGCATTTGACTCATCAACAACCTCATTCATCGAGATAAATACTCACATGAACGTTTAAGAGATAAAACTCAAGATAGCAAGACAACATGGCATATCAAGCATTTGCCAGTAGATTACAGCTCTCAGTCTATAAAGTGCACTAAAAGCTGGGGGGCTAATATTGTGAGTATTTTTGAAAATACACAAATAGGCTGGCAAAAGCCTAATGGACAAGCCCAACTAGTGAAAGGTGTAGATCACCCAAGATTGAAGTCACAAAATCCGGTCTTCATCCCTAAAGATGAGCTTCAGCTTGCTGGTCTCAGTTAGCTCCCAACTCCTAGCTCTAGCTTATAACTCCCTGTTCCTAGCTTTCAACTAGCTCCTAACTCTCAGCTAGCTCTTAGCTCCCAGCTCTAGCTTGTTGCTCCATACTCCTAGTTCTAAAAGAGAGCTTTAATACTTCCCTAGCCAATATCGACTTGCAGGACTAACCAGCAGACACCAACTTACAAGGCCTACTCGCAGAAATTAATTTGTAGAAGCCAACCTATAGTCTATAGAAGCCAGCTTGCAGAAGTCCAAATTGCCAACACATTTATTATTTAATATAATAGATTTACAATTTATTAAATTATATTTATAACCTCCTAACCTCTATAAAAAGGGGAAGAACAGATAAAATAAGAGGGGTCTTCTAAATAGATACTGTAACTTTGCCAAATTTTCAATAAAGAAATAAAAATCATCTGTGGACAAAGAAGTATTTGGACTTTAGCCGAACTATATTAAAAAATCCTCTTTGCCTTTACTGTTCTTTCTCTATCCATTTCTTGCCCTCTTCTTTCAACTAGTTTGCAGTTTGTGGATTATTGGACTTATCTAGTTGATAGGATTTGGGCTTACCAAATTTTACCATCAACACATATAATAGCTATATTATTTTATATTAAATTTAATACATTCATCTCATTTATTTGTTACGTTTTAAAAAAACTCTTGCTTAATAAAAGCAATGTACATATAAAATTTGACTTTTGTGAAAGGGTCTTGCTTTTACACACTTTCTCTTTTGATGAGTTTTTATAAAAACTTGTAACTTTTATTAAAAAAAGGGAGAAAATTGATGCTTTTTGCAAAATAATATGTTACAGTGCTGGGGAGGTGTTTAATGTAATACATATATAAAAAGCTATAATTTAATAAATCAAATTTGCATCATAAACAGTTTTAATAAATTTGTAAATTTTTTTAAAGAAAAAATTACATTTTATTATGAAAATTTGTAAAAAAAAGTATGAAAATTTTTTATATAGTATGAAAGTAATGGGTACATATCATGAATTTTTAAAATATGTGTATTGTTGCAAACTATATGAAAAATACATTAATAACAATCATGTGGCATAAAAACTATTTTTCTAAGTCTTTAGAGTTACTTTTTCATGAAAGTTAATTACTTTTATATTTGAGGAAAATATTTTGACCTCACTTGAGTTTTAATGAAATTATGTAGTCTTTCTCTTTAGTTTCAAAATCTACTCAAATCTTTCTTAAATTGTAAAAAAATGTTATACTTAATCAAAATTTAAATTTTTCATTGAGAGATCGTAAAAAAAGATGACTATGTACATTTCAAATTTAACAATGGACTAAAACACCATTTTAATCCCTCATAGATGCAAAAGTTTCAATTTAGTCTATATTTAATTTTTACTCTCAAAATAGTCCCTGATAGATTTAAGTTTCTTTTAACCAAGTCCTTTTATCTATCTACTTCACATCTTATTAAGTAAAATAATAGTTTAGAAGTTCAAAATCTTATGCGATAGCACTTAATGTTTATTTGGACACTAAATATGACTTGTGTAAAAAAATTAAGTATTTATATGATTTAAAACAACATGTATTAAATAATAATAATAAAAAAGAAGACATTAAAGCGATTATCTTATGTTTCTATTTTGAATTAAAGTTATAAAGTAAGTTTGTGGTATGGAGGATGCTATATAAGTATTAGAGGATATCATATCAGATTTTAGAATTCTTTATCATCAATTTCATTATCAAAGTTAAAGACAAATAGACAAAGGGACGTAAATGAATCAAATTAAATTTATGAAAGACCAAATTGTGAATAAAAATTAAATAAGGACTAAATTAAAAAAACTTTCATCTGTGAGCAACTAAAATAGTGTTTTAATATTTGACAAATGAGACATCCTAAGTGTTTTATGATCAAAGACGTGCTTTGATTAAATCTAAATAGTTAAAATATGACTAATGAAAAAATTAAAATTTGATGTAAATATAATACTTTTTTTTAGCTTTTTGAGCCTAATCAAAATATATTTTTTTATCATAAAATACTTAGAATAGCTTGTATTGTTTGATTTGAATTTATAATCATCTTTTATCACCATTTTATTGATAAAAAATTCAATTTTAGATTTAAGTGTATCATTTTTATATATTTAAGAGACATCTAAATAAAATTTCAAATTAAAGGGGATATTCACATAATTTCAATGAGTCAAAGTATTTTTTCCTTTATATTTCATTCATACTTTATAACCTCTTATTCTATAATATTTATATCTATTGAAATGTAGAGTAAGAAGTTAACCTTTATTTATCATCTTTATATGCATGTTACTATCCATATATATTGTAAGGATAGAAATAAGCTAGTGAGTTTTTTTTTTTTATATAACTTTTTAATATAATTATTATATGTTTTGTATGCGCGTGTGATCATGTAAACATATATAGTAAATATATTGTAAGTTAGATAATTAAATGTTAAATATTATTGTTATTTATCAATTCAAATATATGATTATATTTTTATTGGGCTTTAATATTGCACTTAAGCTATTTGTGGATCTATTATTATATGGACTTTGTTTGTTGTGCTACTAAAGATGGAAAGATTAGTCTAATTTGTTCCTACAAAGAGAAACTCTTACTCTCACTTTATATGTTACTTTTATCACTTTTGTTACTCTATTGAGATAATAGACTCTAACTTAATGATAATATCTAAGATCAAGAGAATTCATCTCTTCTTCCTTCTTTCTTTTCTCTCTCACATAGATTATAGATGCCGTAAGATGTGATTAGAACTATTATTGATTTGGTGGCTATATTTATTTTCAAAAATGATACCAAAGCTGTGATTAAGCGTTTTTTTATGGTGTTTATGTGTATAATTTATGGTAATCACTTTATATGATTATAAGTGTGCAAATTTTGATTCAATTACCCCTCCATCTCCAAGATTTGCTTCAATTTTGTACAAGAGTTTCGGAATATTGGGGTTTTGTAATGAGTTTGCTTTTGCATGAAAATTGATGAAGAATCAGAGATATTCAAAAGGGTATATAATATTATGGTATTGAATTTTTCTTTATTATTATTATTACTACCCAAATGCAATTAGTTTTACAAGGGATTGTGAGATCGTAGAATGCTGCATTAATAGTGTTCGAGTGATTGAGAGAAAATAACATAATGTTCATTATTGTTCTTATTGTAATTGAGCAAGTGGCAATCTGAAAGCCTAAATTTTCTTTGGTTGCGATTGTTTTAGGGACTTAAATTTTGGCCCTAATGTTATCATTGGTTTGCATTTTTTTGAGTCATTAAAATTCCGACTTGTCTTTCACATTGATTCCACCTATGTCCTTTTTGACGTGTGAATCTTTGGGGAAGAGTTTATTTTTTTCACCAGAGGAAATATCAGAAAAATCCGTCTAAAAAAATTGTTTCATTTATTTTATGGGAATGCATGCCCTAGAAAATAAATAGAAGATGTTGATGATGATAATGAGAAATGTGCAAATGATGAATTCTTCAACCCAGGTCTTTATATTAGCATTGCAGTTGGATTTATTGTTAGATTCTGGGGAGTTTGTGGTTCATTATTGTTGAAGAAATCTTGGAGATGCGCTTATTTCAAGTTCTTGAATGATGTATATGAGAAAGGTTACGTGATAGCAACTGTAAACAAAAGCAAAATACAACGTTGGATTATACAACGTTGGATTAGAGCTTCGATTTGAAGGTAAAAATAGAGCATTAATCTTTGATTATGATACGGCCTATGTGAATGTAGGAAGGTATCAAATTGATTAAAGTAACACAAGCATCTCAAATGGAGATCTTTTGGTAGTAATCAACATATTTTAAATCATATATATTCTTGGTGATGAAAACTGAAACAAATTCATAATTGCTTAGCAATATTTTTACTTATGTGATCTTCCATATTTCCTAGATTTAATGCTATATTTAATTCATCAGGTGGTAAATTTATGATTGAGGTCTTTTTCTGATGAGTTTTCAATATGATTGGCAGTTGAAATTAGTGGTAATACTTGAGAAGTAATTTTGTTTAAAGTTCTTATCCTCATGTGCATTTTTTTTTTCTTTGTGAAACATGTGTGGTGACGTATATTTTGTTTACCTCTTGCAGGAGTTATGCGTGGCTGGGTGTTTCTTGGTTTGAGTTTTTTGTCTTTTACTTGGAGTGTTTATGTCACGGTAGAGAGAAAGACAAGCTTTTGTTTCTCAAGGTTCTAGATTATGTCAAGAAATTAATATGTATATCTTATATATGTCATTAGGTCATGGATAAATATTAAACAATCAATGAAATATTTGCATATTATATCTATTATTTCTTTATATAAGCTATAATAGAAAAGTAAGAACATATAGTTATCTAAAAAAATATGTATATTTTTTTGTGATAAGTAACAATATTTTTATATATTTTCAAATGCAACATCTATATATTGAATCTCTTCAACTGGAATGGATCCATGGAGAGGGACCATAGTTGGTGGCAAGATGATCAGCACATGAAATAAGGTTAGCGGTACACAATGAAAATGATCCATCGAGCGCACTTTAATGTTCAAGTTGTTCCAATAGCAGAACTTCAATACAAATAGTGAGAATGAATGTAATAAGAGAGGTACCTAAAGTTTATATAGTCATTGGTTATGCCATTTTGTCATACTTTTGAGCAAATGAGGAATGTTCATGTGCTTATGATGCATTATGGGTGTGAACGATATTTTCATCTTGCGGTTGATGGTGCGATCACTCCATTTGTGCATGATTGTTGGGTATGTTGACTTGTGTGGGATTGTTGAGGGGTTATCTTGCTAGTTTAATATGCAAGTTGTAGTCTAGGTCAATCAATTAGGGACTCTTATTGCTCAACCATGGCTATGCTAATCTTATACCATCACTCCTTGATGTTGTCTTATAAAGTTTTAGACTTTACCTTCAATCATGGGTTGGTTGTTTGACCCTACCCCCAGTGATGTATCTTAATGGATTTGAATTGTTTGACTAGTCAACTGAGTTAGTCGACTAACCATAGCCCTAATGGGTATTTTGGACTATGTCATATATCATGATAAGTTTTCAAAAGTTCGTCAATTAAATTAGAAAATAAAAATTAATTTTTAATTAATTTATAAACATAACGTTCTTTGCAAATTTGAAAGTTCTTCCATTATATTGTTGGCATTAATTAGATAGTGAAAATTTTGAAGAATGTTCTACTCAATTAAAATTAAATATTGTTACACTACAACAAAAGGTATCCAGCAGTGATTTAAATCGCCACTAAAATTCTTCACGGTGATTTTTAAAACTATCATAGATACATGAGTTAGAAAAACTTTAGTTGTGGTTTTCATCAAACAATGGAATGGTGAACTTATTGAAGGTTATTTTGGTCATTAGTGATGTTTTTTTTTTTTTTTACTAATTATGACCGTATTTGACAATTAGTAGTAGTTTTTTTTTTTTTTTTATCCTTGGAGACATTTTTATTTTTTAAAAAACATTTATTCCAACTTTTAGTGATGATTATTTCTGTATTTAATAGCAATTATTTGTAAATTATTTGAATTTTCTTTTGTTTTTAGCATTGATTTTTTTCGTGAAAATTTGGAGAAATTTATTACTTTTAGTGGTGATTTTTTTTTCTCATTTTTTAGCGATGGTTTGTGCATCTTTAGCGGCAAATGACGTATTTTTTTCCTCATTTTTTATTTTTGGTGGTGGCTTTATAACCACCTATAAGTTATCGTTAAATATAATTTTTAATAGTTTTTTATTTTTATATCCTAATTTAATTTTTTATACAATAAATTTATAATTTTAATTATAAAATAAATGAAATTGATACTTTATATTAATAATAAGAATTCAAATATTTTTTTTTAAGTGAAATGTTAAAAGTCATGAATTTAAAAATTCGTTGGCAATAATCAAAAGTTCACTAACCAACAAAATAACCCAATAAATATAATAATACTAAAAGAAATCATCTTTTATCCAGGTCATCTAATTTGATCAAAGGCATCTAACTTGCTCCAAGTTTGAATGAACTCATCTTTTATCCATGTCATCGATCCAGAGAACCTAAAACAACAAAATTTCCATATGAGTGGGATTACACATTTACAGAGAAATGCTCATACACACATAGTCAATATCAAATGAATAGGAATTTAGATGCTTATCAATAGATAAAATTTTGCATGATGTAGAAGCGCTTGAATCAAGCCTATAAAAGAGTTTGTTTATTGCCTTATTCATTAGAACGCTATCACCAAACAAATGTGATAATATAGAAAGAATTGAAATTGGGAAGAGCTGGAAAAACAGAGGTACAGAGAAAGAAAGAAAGTACAAATACTGATGACATTGTAGAGGAATCACCTTCACTTTTATTCAAGTAGATTTGAAATAGAACTGGATTTGCCTTTAACAAAGGATGTGTTACTTACATGCATTATGCATACAAAACTGGTTGAGAGTCATGCAAGATTCCGTTCAACTAGATTGATAGATTGTTGGCAATTTTTCCAAAGAGAAGCACTGTTTTACATCTTTTGACTACTTTTATATTTGCCTAGAAAGTCTTGAGCAGTTTTTTCATTAAAAAAATAATATTTGAAGCAGAAATAAAAATTGATAATAACAAGAGAAATTATGCATAAAACTGGAAGATCAACGAATACATAGTTAAGATTAAGTGTTGCTACACTGTAAATGTTGCTCTCAGTCCTCCAAACAATATATATATATATATATATTTTGAAAGAATTCAATTGCATGACATTTGAAATAAATTTAACCCTAGGATACCGAGCAAACTTCAAGGGTATGATATGGGTCATTAGAGAAGCAGAACCGCAATTTAAAAGCCAGCTATTGATACTGGAGAGCCTAAGCCCAGATAAATCCCACATCAAACTCCCATACCATCAATGTGGGACTCAAGTCTCATGCCTAACAATTGTAGATAATAGGGTACTCCATGTACCAGGAGCTCACAATGTTATCTTAAAGGAAAAGTAGGGGGCAAATACGATAAAAGATTTTGAAGAAGGAACCAAAGAAACATCCTTGGGAAAACAACTTAGCACAGATAAAATTCAAAACCATAGGATAAGGAATATGGTACCTCATCAAACAATGGCCGCGCATATCCCTGGGCCAGTCCTTTGAGAATTGGTGGTCATTTCTAGCAGTTGGTAGAAAAGCACCTGTAAGAAGCAAGATTAGAAGGAAATTTACACTTCAGGTGGAAAAGATAATTTGCATGAGAAATGCTATGCTTTTCAACTGCTGATATAAGCCAAATGCGTAGCAGACGGAAACAACATATATAGCTAGCAATGAGTTTAGCATATGCATGCCATGAAATGCTGGAGAAGAAATGGACAACTATCATTTTCCAATATTTGTTTTTCTTGATAAATGAAAATTTCTTAATAAATACAATTAGAGGCATGCCAATATAGTTGTAAATTGTGTGAAAGCATCATATTGCACTATGAAAAATAAATTCTATCACTAGGCAAAGTTATAAAAACCTGAAAATTTGAAGAAAGTGAGGGTGTGTTTGTGAGTTTGTCACCTTTATGAGCCTGAACTTCACATGATTATTGTGGTTTGTACTGCAAAGAGAAAGAGATCATAAACAAGTGAACCAAAAGTGCACATCAAACTTCAAGAAAACATTCAAGTGGGTTGTACTTTATATTTTGTGCATCTGAACTAGTTATAACTTATAACTCAGCAACTTAAATAGCTAAGTCTGCTAGGGAAAGAAATTCAAATTGATAAACTATTAAACTATTATTTATAATCATCGTATGACACATTCAAACTAGAATTGGTGTAATGCATATTGGTAAGAAAAAATTTAAATTAAACGATGAAAACAAAGAAACTACACTAGCAAATCAAATCAACTTTTTTCCTTTTTCTTCATTCATGTTCTACTAAAGACTTCCCTTAAACCCCACCTCACCCAACCATTCCCCCCAACAAATCCATGCTTTTCTTTTTCTTTATTTCATTAGATCCACTCAGACAATGAATGCAATTTGTAAGCATGCAATACTGCAGAAATGCTTCTAGTAGTTTATGTTTAAAGACACTCGCCTATAGTCTCTATCAGCCACTGGATTACTTCACTACATTGTGCAAAGTATTGCATGGATGATTCTGCCACTAACGTGCAACCCTGCATCATAGCAAGTGGATAACATAGAATTGTGCATTAAATTTTAAATTTATTACATAGCATAGTATGTCTAAGTAATTGAATCATGGAAACTTGGTGCTTGAGTTTAAATTAAACCTTAATAAATTCTTCTTTGCATTGTTTTACTTATAGAAGTGTTACTTACTATTGATATATTTTGGTAATACTTTGATTATTTTCTGTTAAGAGGATAAAGACAGGTAAATCCATACAAAGCTGAAACAAAAGTCTCAAAAGCAAAATCAAAGTCATGGATAAAAGATTAGGGTAAAAAAAAATGTTACTTGAAAGATTATTGACACGAAATTCAGTCTAAGGAAGTTAAAACTCCGGAAGATATGATTTTGTAAGGTGATTAATATTCTAAAGGTATCAAATTAAGGCCTCGAGTGTGTGGTGGGGGTGTTATAATTACCATTTGTCAATCTGAGTGACAGAGGCAAATGACATGATTAAAGATGATATAAGTAAAAATAATATGTTCTTTGGTTTTTATAATGTGATTGAAATGAAAGAAATCATGTCAAAAAAGTTTACTGCACAGGTGAGTGTCATGAGTTGGCAGCTCTTTAATTGAAATCATACTATACATGTTGCCATTCTTGGCTAATATGTCAGCTTTCCAACAACTCGAGCCACACTTGAATAGATATTTGGGGCATTGCAGAATATACACAACATGTCTGAAGGCAACATAAGTAAATAAATCGGAGCAACTGAATAATTAAGTCTTAAGAACACTCCACATAAGTAACCTCTAGTGCGTAATGGGCAAAAATAAAGGGACAATCGAATAGGGAGAGGGACAAGTCTATTTTGTTGATATATGCCTTATTACATAGATTAAAGTGTGCAAGGGAGGCTTCAAGCTAACACACTCTTTTAGATTCCTAGATTAAGTGCAAACGAGCCCCAAACAAACACCTGACTAGGCCTGAGGTGCCCCCGACTGAGTGCCCAATGAGCTACTAACATTTGCCCCCTTAAAGAGTATTTTGAGCCAAAAGGCATATGGCAAGAGTAGACATATTTTTTATAAGTTGACATAAGGTCTTTTCTTATAACTTTGGGTTGAGATTTTGTGTCATTTTCTATGGACATGAAGATAAAAATGCAAGGAATGCAATGATGTACTTTTTGACTCGCACTAAAGAAGCAAAACCCGCCAAAATTATAAAAATACTCCCGAAATGGGGGAAAATAAAAAAAATTATACACAAGTCAGATAGCTCCCAAATTTGAGTGACAAGACCTCCATACAATGACTAATTTTTTCACGAAGTTTTGTGTTAAATTGAGCATGTTTGCCCATCAAATTGTTTACAAGGCTGACTTATGACATTCTCCCACATTTAAGGAAATGTCAATGTCCTTATTGACATCTCAATTCGACACAGCTGCCATGAAGATCTTTAGTTAGCTAATCTTGAGCAACTCCCTTAAACTCTTCATGAGGGTCTTCAACCTGGTCCTTTAAGCTACTCCCTGAACCACCCTTAACTTGTCTCTTTAAGCTAACATTACTCGAGGATTGTCAAAAAGATGACACCTTCAACCTGACATAGCATCAGGACAATCTTCAGTCTGCTACTCATCAGCTCCTCCCTTAACTTCCTTTTAGCTTGTCTCCTTAAGCTAGCTCCATTGAAATCATGTTGCCTCTACAAACTCGAATGAGTTTCCTCTAAAACTCAAGACTTTTGTTGCCTCTATAGACTTTGGATGAGCTTCCTCTGAAACTCAAGAATTTTGTTGCCACTATAGACTTTGATGAGCTTTCTCCAAAACATTCAGGTTATTGCCTCTACAACTTATGCTTGCTTCATTACCTTTATAGCTTGCATGCACAATATCCTGGCATAACTCTTGATTTGACTCGCTAACTTTATGGCTCTCAATTCAACTTGCTACCTCTATAGCTTATAGTTCAGCTCACTACCTATGCAGCTCTTAGTTTGCTACCTCTGTAGCTTGTGCACACACTTAGTGTTTGGGACTTTACTACCAAAGATACCCTACATCTAATGGCCCATACATCGATGTGAGACATAAGATTGATCCCTTGGTTTGAAGGTTGCTTGTGTTGGGTTTGACAATCCCTCACACTTTGCTACACCCCTTGATTGGATCCTCTAACTCTCTTTGTGTTGATACCCTCTAGTAACTCAACCATCATAACCCATTCAAAGTTGATGCTTTTCTAGCACCATGATCCTCACGACCTCTCCTAAGTTTGCACTCTCTAGTGCCAACATTTTGTAGTTGATACATTCTTGTATCGTGGCCCTCACAACCACTCATGTGAAGATCGGTGCCCTCCAATACCTCTCATTTGACATCCTTTGATGTTTAGGCCACCATAACCTACATCAAGTACATCTACCAATGGCTCCTCTACTTTTTCTTAAAAAAAGGTTAAGCATAAAGTAGTTTGTCACTTTTAGCTCAAGCACCAAGTGCTTGTGCACTAGCAATTATGAGCTCCAAGGTCATTGTCGCAAAGTTTGTTTCACAACTATGATATGCTAGCTCCCTAGCATCTCAAATGATTTCTTTGGGCCATGTTAACTTGAATGTGATCATGCCCTTCAACATAATTTTGGACTCCTCCCACTAGATTCATCTGCTTGTTGCATCCCTTCACATATTTCAACCCTTTGACACAATTTTGGACTTCTCTAATAAGATGTGTCACCTCGTAGGATGTGTCAATTACCTATTATGGTCAAGCTTTCTTGCATGATCATGGCTTTGCCTTCTAGACTCTACCAATAGCTCATATGTCCTTCATGGACATGGTCAAGATTTCTCTATAAGACTAAGGCTTCTCTTGGTGCTTCCTCCTACTAGATAAGCCATCAACTCTTATATCCCTCTGGTTATGGTGTGGCCATGTATTCTTGCACAACCAAGGCTTTGCCCTCTACCTCCACTGATTGTTAACTTGTTCCTCTGAAAGGCCAAACCCACTGGTAAGACCAAGGCTTCTCCCAGGACTCATCCTGCTAGATAGGCCGTCAATTCACTTACTTTCTTGAGTGGTTTGTATTCCCTCAAATGCTTCTATGAATGAGCACATATCTAAAGTCCCTACTGTACAACAAGTCCACAGACTTCTATGCATGCATGCACCTAATGCACCAATAATGTTCTTTTAATTGCAACATTCTCACACCTTTGCTCAAGATCTACTCCAATCTCTTGCTACGCTCTTGGCCAAGTCTTTGATAATGTCTCTTCATGAATTTGAGAGATGTTCGCTCCTTCTACAACCCATATAAGCTTGGAAAAGTTGAATCTAATCCAATTGTCTAACTTGACATGATGAGAACTCACTCTCACCATCCGACTCACAAGCTAATTCACATTGCCTACTATGTCTTCTTGCCTACCCACTTTCTTTGCCTGTTTCTTTCAGTGCTTGATGAGAACTTGGGTGCTTAGCAAGATTAGTGCTTGGTGTGAAGCTAAGTTTGTGAGGTCATCAATCTACACTTTAGTAATCAGGCTCTATTACCAAATGTCATAGGCCGATAGCTTTCTAGTTGAAACTGTGTGACACATGTCA
Source organism: Saraca asoca (assembly GCA_026873985.1). Taxonomy (NCBI): domain Eukaryota; kingdom Viridiplantae; phylum Streptophyta; class Magnoliopsida; order Fabales; family Fabaceae; genus Saraca; species Saraca asoca. The sequence goes on along the minus strand of JANHAO010000634.1, from coordinate 19,862 downwards.
CCACTCTTGGCTATTATGCCAGCCTTCCAATAATTCAAGCCACAGTTGAATAGATATTTGGGGTATTGTGGAATATGCACAACATGTCCAAAGGCAACATAAGTAAGTAAACCAGAGCAATTAAACAAGTAAGCCTTAAGAACGCCCCACATAAGTGGCTTATAGTGTGCAACAGGCAAAAATAAAGGGATAATTGAATAGGGAGAGGGACAACTCCATTTTACTGATATATGTCTCATTACATAGATTAAAGTGTGTAGGAAAGGCTTCAAGCCAACATACTCCTTTATATCCCTAGACTAAGTGAAAATTAGCCCTAAATAAACACCTGCCAAAGCCCAAAGGTGCTTGATCGAGCGCCCAACAAGCTATTAACATTTACCTCTTAAAGAGCATTTTAAGCCAAAGGCCAAATGGTAGTTGTTATAGGCAAAAAGTAGCCTCGAAAGAGCGAGCCCTGAGCACGGCAAGAGCCAAGCCCTATGCCTCGCCAAAGGCGCCTAGCAAGCTTCGCTTCGCTCTCCATCAAAAAGTGGCACAACAAAGTCATCCTGATATCAACTCACAAAGCAAGTCTCATGTCGCTCACTGCGAGGTAGCAATATAGCGAGATGATCATAAGACCAGCTCGATAAGTAGCCGACTTGAACTCGCTACATCGCTACAGCAGCACTGAACTCACTACAGTGGTTCCCATGATGACCCCGAGCCAGGAATTCCTGCTCAGGATGCTAAAAACCTTATGTGGTAAAGCAACGCCAAGCGACGGATGCAGACATATGCAAGTCTACAGTCGATCAAGGGGACCCACCCCGTAGCCTACATCCTACAATAGCCGTATTATAGTCTTTTATTGTCTTTTCCATTTATATTTTGATGTAACACAATTGTAGCTTATAATTAATGCATGTAACTCCTCCTTCGTCTATAAATAGGATTGCATTGTTAGAAGAGAGGAGAGGCCAAAAAACTTTGTAAGTAGAAACTCTGCTAAAATCATTTCTCAATATATTAATAAAATCTCTGTCATGGACGTAGGGTCCGGTGTCACCTGGATTTGGCCGAACCACGTTAAAAACACTACATCTCCCTTTCATTCTTCCTCTCAGACCATCCCCTTCTACACTTTAGAAGCAGCATTGGATCCTCGAACTCCTCCCATTGGCCAGATTTTGGGACCATCCATATGAACTGAAATCTGACGGCAACATTCTGGCACCGTCTGTGGGGACCATCTACTCTCTGAAGTCTCCATTGCAACTTAACATTGGCACAAGGAAAAACCACTTGGAGCTCAACCACTCCAGCCCTCCAACCAATGGACACCCCTATTGTGGGGCCTCACCAACAGTATACTGCTGCTCTTAAAATTCTAGTGGCACAAATGCCCAGTCAACCCCATCCGGCACTCGAAAGCACGGTAAGAGAGCTAGCTGAAACCGTCAAAATGCTGGTATAGGCCCAAGTTTAGGGCATATAAAGACAAGAAGAAATCATGGCATAGCTCTAATAGCTTCATAAAGAGGCTCAGAAGGAAACTCGTGAAGGTCATGATAGTCAGCAACTGGGGGGCTCGCAATAAGCGGAGAGTTCCACCCCTCAGTTTAAGACATGCAACAAGACAATGGAGGAAATCTTTTGCAAGCTCGAACGGCTAGAAGAACATCCACAACCTCAATGCCACTAGCCTCGCCATGAGGAAAGCTCTCCATTTTCTATGGAGATCAAGATGCAACCTCTCCCACAAAAGCTTAAAGTGCCCGTGATCCCATTGTACGATGGAAACAGCGACCCGAGTGACCACCTAGATGCGTTCAATACCTAGATGGACCTCCAATAGCCGACCCCCTAGTAAAGTGCTGCATTTTTCTCACCACATTAGGGGGAGCACCTCGCACCTCCTGACTCGCAGCATCGACAGTTGGGAAGAATGCCAAAGGAAATTCGTCGATCAATACCAGGCATTAAAAAGACATCTTGCACCCCCTTGCCATCTTGCGATGATCTTCCAGTGCAAGGGCTAGTCACTCAAGGACTATGTAACTCAATTCAGGCATGAAACTAACTTGGTAGAAGACCCTTCCAAGGAAAATATCTTGACAACGATCTCAGCGAGACTTCACAAAGACGGCAAGCTGTATAGAAGCCTCTACAAGTCCCCAGCTCGAGAACTCACTAAACTCTATGAACAGGTCACCAAACAGATAAGATGGGAAGAAACCTCTGAGACAAAGAAAACCAGGCACAAAGTAGGCCCTAGCACTCCCACTGTGAGCAAAAAGAGAGGTAGCAAGAGTTACGATGACCCCACTCCTCATCTAGCAAAGAAGGCAAAGCCTCAACGACCTGGAGGCCGCTTTGAAAACTATAGCATTCTATCCGACACACAGGATAGAATTTTCACCATAGAAAAGAACAATGAGGACTTTGGAAGGCCCAGACCAATGAGGGCACCCATCAAGTCCAGAGACCAAAATAGGTTTTGTGCCTACCACAATGAGGCTGGATATACCATCTCAGAATGTTGAGCGCTAAAAGATGCCATCGAAGACCTCATCAAAAGAGGTCGACTATAGGAATATGTAGTGAGATCACCTGAACAGTGCACTCAGCAGGCTCAGTGAGTTGTCACCTAAGAGCCTGAGCCCTCCATCAGAACCATATTCTAATCCTGTAACACTTTTCTATTATCAATAATGATCAATTGTACCAACTACTGTATGGTAAATTAATGTAAGCTACCGATTGGCCAAGCATTATTTAGACAAGGAGTTCTTTCACTTCGTCACTGCAAGGATTCATCCGGGGGTCAGACGGAGTGAGGCCTACCCCGTTGATACATTCGAAGTAAACCATACTCTGTGAAATTCACTTCGTCATTGCAAGGATTCATCTGGGGGTCAGATGGCACGAGGCCTACCCTATTGATATATCCATTGCAAGGATTCATCTGGGGGTTAGACGGCACGAGGCCTACCCCGTCGATACATCCGAAGTGAGCCACATTTTATGAAGTATGATCAGGAGAGCGAATTCCCCGACCACTGAGCAATGAGCTTGCTATCTCGCTAACCAATGAGAATGAGCTTGCTACGGGGTTGAGCAATGAGCTTGCTGCCTCACTGAGCAACAAACTTGCTATGAGACTGAGCAACAGGCTTACTGTCCCATTGAGCAACAGGCTTGCTATGAGACTAAGCAACGGGCTTGCTGTGGTACAGATGTGCAATCTTACTTGGCGACGAGTTATCACCTCACCATAATAAAATAAGACCAAGGGTAAGGCGACCCCAGAGCCTACCTCAGCGATACACTCAAAATCCATAATGGGCCACTAGCCCATTACAGCGTAAGGATGCTAAAGCAAAGTCATTGCAATTTTCATGCAATTTACCACCCGCAGCTCTCATGAGGATGAACTCTCATGCCTCAAATGAGATTTCTCGTGCGTAGCTCGCATGCAACCCCACTCTCACTCACAACAGATTAAGTGACCAGAAAGATAAAGCACAGTCGATTGGCTAAAAAAGCATTTCATTAATCATTAGAAATTTACATACAACGATGCATGAAGCATCCGATACAACATTCAAAAAGAAAGAAGAGTTCATATAGCAAAAAAACCTCATCCAACGAGGCAAAATTACACCATAAGAAGAAATGCAGAAACAAAGGAAAAAGACTAGAAAGCTGGCACTACCATTCCTGTAAGAAGCAACAGAAAGCCAGTTACCAGTCAGTGAGCTCCCACCTGCAAGAAGGACAACAGCCTCCAGCTACTCCTGCTTATTTTCCTTCCAGCGCGTCCTCCTGAGCCAGACCCAGAGTAATTCAAAAAGTCATAAAATGCCAGCTGGCCAAGCAGTAGCACCACAAGCAACACCGAGGAAAATGACCCAGGATCAGCACAAGATCCCCTAAGAGCCTGACAGGCACATCCTGCGATGGAGCCACGTGCAACAGGCTATCCATGTCTCCCGACACTCTGCAACAGGCCATCCATGTCTCAACGAGTTTTGTCAGAAGCCAAGACACCAAAATGTAGGGGGTTCATCAGTTTCCTCCATTGAACTTCTCTGAGATGAAAGAGAGAATGCCCTACGCTATAAAAAGACTCGCTTGGGCCTTTGAAGAATCTAGAGAATATCTAATTCAATCTTCATCCAACGGCCCGAAACGAGCGACGATGCCACGCCAACGGCCAAAAATGGCAAATAGAAGAAAGCATGGCCAAAAGCAGAATGGAAAGACATCTGATATGACACTTCGATCAAGGGAGGACACTAACTGAAGATATGAATCAAGCCTCAAAAAACTTACAACTCCCGGTCTGCAAAGCAAACTGAGAGTTGGGGGGGCTTATGTTATAGGCAAAAAGTAGCCCCGAAAGAGCAAGCCCCGAGCACGACAAGAGCCAAGCCCCATGGCTTGCCAAAGGTGCCTAGCAAGCTTCGCTTTGCCCTCCATCAGAAAGTGGCACAGCGAAGTCGTCTCGATATCAACTCACAAAGCAAGTCTCATCTCACTCGCTGTGAGGCAATGATACAACAAGATGATCATAAGACCAACTCGACAAGCAGCTGACTCGAACTCACTACCTCGCTATAGCAGCACTGAACTCACTATAGCAGTTCCAATGATGACCTCGAGCCAGGAATCCCCGCTCGGGACGCTAAGCACCTCTCGTGGTAAAGCATTGCCAAGCGACGGATGCAGACAGATGCAAGTCTACAGCCAACCAAGGGGACCTACCCCATCCTGCAATAGCCGTATTATAGTCTTTTACTGTCTTTTCCATTTATATTTTGATGTAACATAATTATAGCTTGTAATTAATGCATGTAACTCCTTCTTCCTCTATAAATAGGATTGCATTGTTAAAAGAGAGGAGAGGCTAAAAAACTTTGTAAGCAAAAACTTTGCTAAAATCATTTTTCAATACATTAATAAAATCTCTACCATGGACATAGGGTTTGGTGCCGCCCAGATTTGGCCGAACCACGTTAAAAATACTACATCTCCCTTTCGTTCTTCCTCTCGAACTGTCCCCTTCTACATTTCGGAAGCAGCATTGGATCCCCGAACTCCTCTCGTTGGCCAGATTTTGGGACCGTTCATACAAACCGAAATTCGATGTCAACAGTAGTAATAGAAATATTTTTTTTTGTGAGTTGACATAAGGTCTTTTCTCATAACTTTGAGTTGAGATTTTGCCCCATTTTATATGGACGTGAAGATAAAAATACAAAGAATACGGTTATGTACTTTTCAACTCGCACTAGATAGGCAAATCCCACCAAAATTACAAAATACCCCTGAAATGGGGAAAATCGAAAAAATAATATACAAGATAGATTGCTCTCAAAATTGAACCACAAAGCCCCTAACAATGCTTGATTTTTTTCATAAAGTTTTATGTTAAACTGAACATGCTTATTCCTAAAATTGTTTACAAGGTCAACTTGTAATAGTGGGTCATGCGTAATCATATAATTTATATAGAATTATAAATCATAATGAAAGTACTACCAAAATATTCAAAATACTACATCAATAGGACCTTTGTGTCTATAATTCCCGTAAAGCTTAAAAATGGTGAATGGTTCATGCTTATGTCTACCAGTTTTCACTCCTCTCTTATATCATCACTCAATTGAATTTGATATTGCTTCTGATCATGACAACATCAAGAAACTCAAGCTAAAAGTGCCACAGATGAAATTAAAGAATAAAATAAAACCAACAACTGAATTCAATTTAAATAACAAAACAAGATGAATAAACGGAATCTAATTTTAAAAGACCTCTTTCCCTGCAATGAGTTTGATGGGATGCCTCCTTCTCAATCTTTGAAACACATAAAATTTCTATTCATTTTTTATATTAAAAAATTTTAAGTCATATGGGTAAATAAACAAAAATTTTAAACGAAAAATGAGGAATATATACAAAAAAATGGAATTGTTTAGAATATGTAAAAAAGAAAGAACGTAAAATTTTAAGCTATTAGTAAATAAACAAAAATTTGACATAATGCAATCAATTCAACAAAATATTGACATTGAAAAGACTTACAGGGCTACTATCTTTTATCCAAATTCATAAAAGAATGGACATCGAGATCTCATATCCACACATGCTGATACCAAGAACCACCAACTATTAGAAATGATGTAGGAAAAAAGGGAAGGAAAGTTACGATTTTAATTTAAACAAATCTAATAACTCCATCAGCATTCCAGTAGTAAAAACTTAGTTGTAAATGTAAAATTTGGTTTGCAGGTAAATGCAATATTGGTTACAAGATAATCTATAAAGACCATCGAACGTTGATTAGTATAAGTTTGCTTCATGGCCACCCATACATCTTCACACGTTTAAATAAATGAGAAATTGGTTCAAAAGCTAAATGAAAAAAAGAGGTTAATGAAAAGATAGGGAGACAAATTATGTAAAAGCTTTAGGGTCAAAGAGTTTAAAATGGTTGTCATACCATGATTCATTATGTATTAGACTACTCATAATTAAGTCATAATTTCTTCTCTATGATTAGTTTATGTCAATTAACCTATAATTTGTACATAAAAATATCACTTTACTTTTGATTAAAGCAAGGAGGAAAGTTGATTGATGCTGCTTGCCTCAACTTTAACTCGTGAGCAAGCCAGAAAGGCAGCTTAATATTGGAACCCAATCCAATCTAAAAATAGAAACCACAGTGGCGTTTGGTTTGGGAATTTTAGAGAATAGGTAATGGAATAAAAAAACTAATTTCCTTCCTGAGTATTTGGTTTACGTGTGGTGGAATCTATTATCATTACTTGACTTTAATAAATTTCCCCCATTTGAAACCCTTTCCTCACCTAAGGTATTAGATTACATTACCCTCTAAAAAAAAAAATCCCCTATCTCTTACCTCACAAAGCTCTCATCATCACCTACCACCGTTGACTATTGCCCACCACCACCTTCCACTATTGACCATCACCCACCACTACTATGACCACCTACCAGCCATTGATCACTATCTTTTGCCGTTGACCACTGGCCACACCACTACTACTATTAACCATTGCTCACCACCTTTTATCGCTGTTGACCACCACTCACAACCATTTTATGTCATTGACCATCGCTCACCACTACCATTGACCATTGCCTACAACCAACCTTTGCCATTGATCACCATCTATCACCACATTCCACCATTGACCATCGCTATCCATCGCTATTTATTATCGTTTATCACTGTCCACCACTACCTACTACTATTGGCCATTGCCTACTACCACTTACCACCTTTAACCACTGGCCACTATCACTTACTACAATTGACCACTGCCACCCAACCACATACAGTCATTGATTATTGTTCACCACCACCTATCGATATTAACCACTTTCCATTGTTATTGGCCATATCCATCACCATCTTTCGTTGCTGACCACTGCCCACCACCATTGACCATTGCCCACCACTATCTTCCACCATTGGCTATCACCTATCACCATTTTTATTGTTGACCACCACCATCTAGCATTACCCACTTACTATCATTGACCATTATCCACTACTACCTACTACCATTGGCCACCGCCTATTATCACCTATCACCTTTGATTACCGGCCACTGTCACCAATTATTGTTGACCATCGGCCATCGCTACCTATCATAACTGATCATCATCTACTACCACTTACTGCCATTGACCATTATTCACTGATGTTGATCACCACCTAGCTAAAATATCATAAAGGGAATCATAAACACTGTGATTCCATTCCTTCACTGAACCAAACAAATTAAAAAATAAATGTTACTGTTACCCTTACTTCTCCTTATTTGATTCTATTTCCTTTCCATATCCATAGGTTGAACTAAATATCCCTTACTAGTATCAGGTTAAATTAATTGAGAGGCAATGCCAAGCAAAAACCCAATATCAATAATCCTCACATTGTTTATTTTGGAAATGGGAGTTATTCCCACTCAAAATGTAGCCTTTTGAAACATAACTGAGACAATCTATGCGAGAACAAAGTAAATCAAAGTATTATAGCAAGAACTTTAGGAAGGTAGATAGAGATCTTTGATGTTTACTTATAAATATAAATATTTTTAAAATTCACCTGTTCCTTTGCGACAATATTAATCAATATAATTTATATAGATTTTATATCCCTTCTATACTTAGTCTTTTGTTATGTTTATGTGCCAAATTGGATACTTATGATTGGTTTCTTGATTTGGTTAGTTTTGGAGCTTAATTAGATTAATTTGATAATTTGGCACTATTTCAGGTTTTAAGGTGTATAATGAGCTTAAAATTTTAGTTTTAGATTATTCTTTTATATTTGGAAAGATAAGGGGATTCTCTACAAATATCATGAATAGTCCCAGGCCCAATTCAATCATTTAGATGGTTAAATTAATCCTTGAAGCCCAAATAGAGTGTTGAATTACTGACCTAGGATCAGTCTTAGTATTTTGACTATAATTGGAGCTCCAAACCTTATTTTGATGCAAACCTAAGTCTATTGGATATCTAAGATCTATCTTCACAACTTTCATAAGGGTTTGAAGTGAAACTGCACCGTTTTGATTAAGTTTTGTTATGGGTTGGACTTTGCAAGATGGTTTTGGTCTTTAACCCATAAGTTAAGTTAGAGATTAGATTTTTGAGTAAGGTCAAGGCCATTGGATTGCTAAGATATGAAGCTACAATTTCTATAGAGAGATTCCCATCAATTTTTTCCTCCTTCTAACCTTAATTAATAACCCAATGTTATGAGTATTTTCCAAACAATGCAAAATAGGCTAGTCAAGGCCTAACAAAAGACAAGTCCAACCAGAAAAGACCCAAATCACCTAAAAATTGGGGTTGTTTAATAGAGGCACTGAGTCACCAATCACAAGCTTAGGGCGCAAGACAAGACCAAGTTTGCAACTAATGAAGGACAAGTTGCAACTTGCTAGTCAAAATGCTCTACCCTAGCCATTCGCTAGAAGACTCATCTCAGATCGAACCAAGGGACAAGACCGACCTCTACAACTAACAAGTCACTCAGCGCGAGCCCAAACTGCCAAACAAGCTACCTCAAGCATTAGGTATGGAATGCTGAGGTCTAGTTAACATTTAGAGGCACATTTTCCTAACTAACAAGTCAACCCCCAAGACCAACACATCACCCTCCAAAATTGATAATGAAATGCTAAGCATTTATTGTCTGTCAAGCATTTATTGCCTGATTTGGTGGAATAGATAGAATTACAAATTGTCAAATTACACTTGTAGCCCTCCCCATTTGTATAAATAGTAGGGAAGAATCATTGTAATGAAGGAAGTGAAAGATTCATGTAGAAACTTTGCCAAATCAGTGACAAAACTCTTGTATTGTCACTATGTTAAATATGATAGAGAAACCGCCACCTAATATAACCACAGTGGATGTAGGGGTCACATTGACTTTTGTCAAATCATGTTAAAAAGCTTTTGGTGTTCATTATCTTTCCTTTCTCTCTATCTACTTCTTTTTTGCATTTGCTTCCATAGCTTACAGTTTGGGAATTACAAGACTATACTGGTTGACTAAAGTTTGGGCTTATCAAATTTTACTGTCAATATTTTGGCGCTAGAAGGAGGGCCCTAAACTATTCTCTTCCTTTCTATGATTTGCTGAACAACCATAATGGCAAGAGGAAGAACTACCAGCAGCACTGATGCTACCACTGGCCAGCCAGAAGGTTATCACAGCAACAATAGGAAGTGATACCAGTTGGAGGCTCCATCCACCCTACTACAAGTGCTTTTGCCATCCTTGTAATAGGTGTTGTCATTAGCATGGCACCACGGACCCCTCACCAGCCTGTCACCTTTAGAGTTGATGGAATGTAAGCATAGCACCAGCACCAAGAGGTGCTTAAGAACACCATGAGGGAGTTAGCCAATGTGGTGAGGGCACTAGCGTAGGCATAAGCCTAAGGTTCATAAAGACAAATTGAGGTCGTTGCACCCAAAAGAGAAGTCCAACAGCTAGAAGTTCAGTAGGAGGGGCCTGTTAGAGGAAAACATCAATGAGCTAGCTCAATCCATTCGTCTAATTCATGAATACGGTCAAAAATCCATCAAGCTTGCAAGGGCAAAGAAAATGATCAATGACATGAGAGTTTGTGTCATGAAGGAAGCTCAAACAAGACTAATCATGGCCATGGGTCAAATCGTTACTCTCCTGGTCATGAACATAGCAAGGGGCATGAGGCCTCAGATCACCGCTCCCACAACCAAGGAGGTGACAAGAGCTAGTGAACTACCAGCCATTGATCCATGACTCAGGACCCAGTGATCAAAGAGCTACTTAGCAACTAGAAAAAAGACCTATGGCTTAGAATAGCCAAGACAGTTATGAGGAGAGGACACTGTTCACTAGAGAAATTGAAACAAAACCTCTTCCTCGTAGGTTTAAGGTCCCAAATATCCTACAATATAATGGAGATAGTGACCCATATAGCCACTTGGACGCGTTCAATGTCCAAATGAATCTCTAAATCATCAATCCGTTAGTCAAATACCACATTTTCCTTACCACCCTTGGGGAGATACCTTGGACATAATTTAGGAGCCTCCCAGCCTATGTAACCAGAGCTAGGAAGAATGCCAAAAGAAGTTCCTCAACCGATACAAGGCACTTAGGAGATAGCTCACCCTATCCTACCACTTGGTAACAATCTTTCAATGGAAGGATGAATTGTTAAAAGACTACATCACCCAGTTTCGATGCGAGGTCAGCAACATGAAAAACCCATTGGATGAAAGCATCTTCACAGCCATCTCAGCTAGACTCTGGAAAGATGGGAAATTGTATGAGGATATATACAAGTCTTTGGTGAAGGATTTGGATGAGTTTTATGAGTAAGCCACAAAAGAGATAAGGTGCGAGGAAACCTTTGGTCCGAAGAAGCCTACCTGGAAGGATAAGGCAAATGGCTCTAGCCAAAGCAAAAAGAAACTACTGGTGGGAATAACAGTTAGGGCCAGAAGGATGGTTCTGGTGGTCAGGTCATGAAAAAGGATAGAGGTGAGCAACCTCAACACTAAGGTCACTACAACAAGTACATCATCTTGTTAGACACTCGAGACAAGATCTTTATGACAGAGAGGGATAATGAGGACTTCGGGAGGCCTAAGCCCATAAAAGCTCCCCTAAAGTGAAGAAACAAAAACAAGTTTTATGCCTATCAAAACGATGTCAGGCACAATACTTCAGACTACTGGGCATTCAAAGATACCATCAGGGACCTCATCAAAAGAGGTCGCTTGAGGGATTACGTGGTATAGCCTTCAAGACAATGACCTCTACTACCTCAGCAACTGACCCAGCATCAATGCCAGCAAACCCCAAAGCATGAGGAAGCACCCTCAATAAGGACCATATTCACCATTCATGGTGGGCCTTATATTGCTGACACTTCAAATAGGTAGCACAACTATTATGTGTAGGCAACAGGCCGTATCCTACTTATGAGTCATGGGGAATGTGAAAAGCTCGTTAAGAAAGCTAGAATATGCTCAAACAGCAACGTGTTCATAAAAGAAAATGCACAAGGAATTCATGCTTCTCATAACAATGCACTAGTCATCCGAGCCAAGATAGGCAATGCCAAAGTGAGGAGGGTAATAATTAACATTGGCAGCTCAGTCAATGTAATGTATAAAGGATGTTTCAATTAGATAGGTGTGAGTGCAAACCAATTAAGTCCTTCCCCTAAGACCCTCTATGGCTTCACAGGAGATGGGATATTACTGATGGGATAGATTAGACTCCCATTTACCTTAGGGGACTTAAACTGTCAAGCTACTATCATGATGAACTTTTTGGTCATAAATTGTCCCTTGGCTTAAATATGGTACTAGGATAACCCGCGATAAATGACCTGGATATAGTAACATTGACCAGGACACTCACCATCAGGTTCCTAACCCTCGACGAAGTTGAATGTGTGTAAGGAGAACAGCTAGTAGCCCAACGCTACAATAAAGATGCGGTCAAACTTTGGGAGCAAAGGAAAAAGGTTCATGTGATGTCTAATGGAGAGCCACGAGGTGGAAAGCCACAAGCCATGAGCACCATGAGGGTCAGCAACAACCTTGACCCCCGCAAGCTGGACTCAAAACGAGCTACCGGTCCCATAGAAGAGCTTAAAGATGTGTAGGTCAATAAGGTAGATGCAAATAGATGCCTCAAGTTAGGGAAGAACTTGTCTCTAAACATGAAAACATAGTTGACTGAGTTTCTTAAGGCAAATCTGGATGTCTTTGCTTAGAACCATGAAAACATGGGTTATGTTGCACAAGCTTAATATCAACCCCTGACACAAGCCGGTTCAACAAAATAGAAGACCAATGATTGTTGAGCACTATGCTACACTAAAGGAGGAAGTGGATAAGCTTATAGTGAATAAGTTTATCTAAAAGGCTTAACCCCACTTGGGTAGCCAACCCTGTCCTCATAAAGAAGAAAAATAGGAAGTGAAGGACTTACATTGACTTCAACAAAGCATGCCTAAAGGACAGCTTCCCCTTACCAAGAATTGACTAACTCGTAGACACAATAGCAAGGCATGAACTCCTTAGCTTTATGGATGCTTATTCGGGATACAAATAGATCCCCATGGCCACATAGGACAAGGAACACACCTTATTTATCACCGATTGCGGATTATATTGCTACAAAGTAATGCCCTTCAAACTTAAAAATGTAGGGGCAACCTATTAGCAGATGATGAATATGATGTTTAAAGATCAGATTGGTAAAATGATGGAGTTATACATGGATGACATGCTAGTGAAGCCCAAGAAGCTCCCTAACCATGTCTGAGATCTGGGAGAAATGTTTGAAATCCTGAAAAAGTACCAGATGAAGTTGAATCCCCATAAATGTGTGTTCAGGTTAGCTTTGGGAAAATTCCTCAGCTTCATGGTGAATAGCAGGGGAATTGAAGCAAATCCTAAGAAGATCAGGGCTTTAATTGACATGAGATCCCCCACTAAGCCTAAGGATGTACAGAGCTTAAATGGCCAGGTCACAATGCTCAGCAAATTTATTTCCAAGGCGTTGGATTAATGTGTGCCTTGCTTTAACATCCTGAAAAAGGTGAAGAAGTTCAAATGGACACAACAATATGAAGCCACCTCCCAATAACTCAAAGAATATCTCGGACAAGCTCCACTCTTGTCCAAACCAAATAAGGGTGAGAAGCTAATCACCTACTTGGGAGTATCCTAATATGCCTTTAGTGCGGCTCTGAAGTGAAAGGAAGGTGGAGCTTTGTTCCCTATCTATTACATGAGCAAAAGACTGCTGGACATTGAGGCAAGGTATTCACCCATAGAGAAACTCGCATACTACCTGGTAGTTGCTTCAAGAAAGCTGCGACCCTATTTTCAAGCATATAGCATAGAAGTGCTTATGCAGTTCCCTTTCAAACAAGTTTTACAAAAAAGTGGATGCTTCAGGTCGATTACTCAAATGGGCAATTGAGCTGGCCCAGTTTAATATTGAATGTGAGCCTAGACAGGTGATTAAAGGGCAAGCTCTTGTATCATTACGAAATTCACCAGGCCCATACAAGAGGATATAGAGATTGCAAAAGCTTTGTGGTAGGAACTATATGTTGACAGGTCATTAAGTGAACAAAAGGCTAGGGCAGGAGTGCTTCTTATCAGTCCTAAAAGGCATAAAATCCTCTACACGTTAAAGTTCAGTTTTTAAGCTATGAATAATAAGGCTGAATATAAAGCATTGTTAGTTGGACTGTGATTGGCAAAAGAGGTGCGGGCTAAAAGGTTAAAGATTTTCAGTGATTCCTAGCTCGTTGTTTGCCACATGCGGGGAGAGTACCAGACTAGGGGATCAAAAATGGTCATCTACCTGCAAAAGGTCCAGGAATTGCTTAGCTCATTCTAGCAATATGAAGTCAACCAAATATCATGAGCCCAAAATGTGCATGTTGATGCTTTGACTCACCTTGCTATGACCAAAGATGCTGACTTTCTGGGGACAATCCCAATAGAGTTCCTTTCGCCCCTGAGAATAGAACAAATGGATACTATGATGGCAATTGCCATAGCCTAAGACTTGTGGATGAGCCCAATCATCGACTACTTGCAAAATGAAAGATTGCCAAAAAATAAGCTCGAGGCATGGCGATTATGAGCTCAAGTAGCCAAATATTGCATCTATGATGATGTATTGTACAAACGAGGGTTCTTAACTCCACTCCTAAGATGCATTGATGGCTGGGATTATGACACTGTCCTAAAGGAAATTCATGCTAGCCATTACAGAAACCATGCTAGGGGGTTATCTCTAGCTTAAAAGGCTCTCTAGTAGGGATTCTATTAGCCTATAATGAAGTAAGACACCGTTGATCTTGTTAAGAAATGCAACAAATGCCAGAGATTTAGGAAGATCCCGTAAGCCCCGCCAGCCTACTTATAGCAAATGGTCAGTCCATGGCCCTTCACGATGTGGGAAATAGACTTAATTTGACCACTCCTTATAGTTCACAAAAATTGCAAACATGCAGTGGTAGCTATGGATTATTTCACCTAATGGGCAAAGGAGCTCATAGAGATCTTTTGTGCAAAAATTGAAAAGTTTATATGGAGTAACATTATTTGCATATTTGCAATTCCCCAGTAGATTGTAACTGATAATGGGACCTAGTTCAATAATGAGTAGTTCATCAAGTTCTGCAATGAACTCAAAATCACGAAAAGCTTCTCAACTATAGACCATCCATAGGCCAACGGACAAGTTAAAGCTATTAACAAGATCATCAAATAGATCTTGACGAAGAGGTTAGAGGCCAAGAAGGGACAATGGGCAGATGAGCTACCAAAAGTGCTATGAGCTTATAGAATCACAGTTTATAGCACCACAGGAGAAACTCCTTTCTCAATGGTCTATAGATCTAAGGCAATGATGCCAGCAGAACTTGAAGTGGAATCACAATGAAGAATGACTTTTAATCCAAGTGACAATAACCAACTGCTCACATGAATCTTGATCTAATAGAAGAGACAAAGGAAAGAGCTCACCTTAGGATTTTGACCTACCAGTAACAGGTTCGAGGTACTATAACTAGAAGGTTCAAGCTCAAAACTATAAACCTAGTGATCTTGTTTTGTGCCTCATTCTCCCTAGAGCTCATAAAGCCAACAAAAGGACCCTAGGACCTAACTAGGAAGGCTTGTGTCTCATTAAAAAAGTCATTGGCAATAGGGTTTATCACTTGGCAGACATGGATGAAATAGAATTCCCTTGAGCTTGGAATACTGAGCATCTTTGTCTATATTATCAATAAAGGTCTGAATTTGGTAGATTATTCAGAAAATTAGTGAAGAACACTTGAATGTTTCCCTGAATTCTTTTGTATATTTGATTGTTTTTGAATAAAATCTTAATAAAATCTTGTATGGGAAGCAAGCAATGTATAATAAAGTCTTGCACAGAAAGCAAGCAATGTATCAGATGTGGAGTGTTAGTTGAAACACTACCCATTGGGTATTCACTTTTACATGAATTCATCAAGTTAAGTATATAAGGCATTCAAGTATACGGAATGGGAGAAAACAAATAAAAATAGCCTAGAAGTTCTTTTAATGTTCCTTCCAACGGAGTAAATTAATATAAGGTCCAAAGATTGATACAAAATTCAAGAAAAGAAATACAAAGTTACAAAAGGTCATAGCCTAAGGTATTGGATCTTCATGAACCGGGCTTTCTTGGAGCAAAGAGTCAACAGGAGGAATAGCAGGGTCAACCATCACATGATCTTCGGTAGCTTCTGTGACCTACGAGTCACCCTCCTTTCCAATAGCCCTTAGTGGGAGAAGCTTTAGCTGCAAACTTTGCATCCTTCTTGGAAGAACTAGCCTTACTAGCCCTCTTCTTGAAGTGCTCAATAGCCTTAAGGCCTCCTATCCGAAAAAGGAGAAGTCCTTCTCTGGATGCTACTCCCATAAGGTGTAAAGAAAGAGGAGCTAGTTTCAGATTCTTCCTTCTCTACCACTACCCCAATCCTAGGTAGCATGGACACCCGGACACGGAGACAGGGACATGACATTTTCAACACACAGACATGGCATTTTCAACGTGCGGACACGACTGCTATATGGAGTGTCAGTGCTTCATAGCTTCAATTAATGAGGTAGTCTCTGCTTTAACCTTAGCAACCTCCTCCTTAGCCTACTCCACTCCCCTAGCTCATTGATCCACTATCTCAGCTCATTTTACAGCTAGCTCAGCCCATTGAAAAGCCAAGTCTAGATTAATCCTCACTTTTCTCAAGATGTTAACTGTTATGTTAAGGTCCAATGCAATGGCCTCATGATTTGCCACTTAACGAGATAGGGCAACCTTGGCATCCTTGGTTTTCTCCCTCAATTCAAATACCTCAATAATGACAGTGACTAAATCATCCATTAGACTTACTTTCTCCTCAACTTGAGCTTGAAGCACCTTGCATAGCTTTATCAGTGTTAGCAAGTTCTAAAGAATGAAATATCCAAGTTAGATTACAAAAATGGCAGAATAACCAGGGTCAAAAGACCCTACTTACCAGCAGGTTATGACCAGATATATAGCTTACCAACCCTTTGGGTGAGTAGTCCTTCGACACCAATACGTTGGCCTTCTTGTAAGGCCCCATTATCGCATCGGCATCATTCAAGAGGCAATCTAAGTATTCCTCTGTCTTTGAATCAAGTCCAGTGGGCTACTCTTCAGCTTCGACCTCTGGCATTGCTCATTTATGAGCGGTAACAACTTTCTTCCCCTTGTCCTTCTTTCATTTTTTGGCAGGGGGCTTAAAGGGGGAGGTGACCTCTTCTGCAACAACCACCTCAGGATGCGAAAAGGAAACTGGTTCCTACAAGGGTGTTGCTACCAAGGCTAAAGGTTAGCTTTCAGCAATAGGGGGTATATCAGTGTTAGGAGTCGGCAAGGTCTTCACATTAAGATTAGGCGACGGCCTCCTAAGAATGAGCTTCATTATATTTTCGTAATCCTCAAAATTCACTGGAACAACCTCTTTAACTCGACGGACTCCTATCTCCTAAGTGAGCTCAATACCTATAGCCAAAGCGAGCTTGTGGGAGCACAAAAGACCTTCATCAAAATAAAAGTCATTCTGGAGATTGTTTGAAGCAATAAACTGATCTAAAAGCCCAAGCTCCTCAACCCCAAGAGTTAGCTTCTTGTTAGTTCCGTCTACAAAATTGAAAAGTGTTGGAATCAGAGAAATAAATGAGAATAAGTCATCAAACTCACAAGTCCTCAACTCACTTACCAGGAGTAAGGACAAAACCAAAATTTTTAAGGTCATGCAGGGATGGGTGGGATACATAAAACTAATGGGTTTTGTAATTCCCCACATTGGATTTCCCTTTAGCATCACCCTATAATAAGACTTTCTTGTGCTTGATTAATTATGCTAAGAGATAATAAATCTTGTCCAATAAGCCGTGCTCCTAATGTTGTAAAGGTAGCAAAGAACCTCAACTGATGGCAGTTAAATATATTAGTGCTAGGGAAGTTAATTGGGCATAGGAATTTAGGATAAGTTGGAACAGGGCAAAGTTTGACTTTATTCATAAAGTTAAACTATATGTGGGTGCACTGGGAACCTAAACCAAGTGGCGAGGTGCTAATGGCTAATGGTTATGAACCCTCGGGGTGGATGAGTAGCATGATCGACTGGGGATGGCTTTATGACACAACATCCTTTAGGGAGTCGAAATGTCTAGATCATGGTCTACAGCATGTGAAAGTTGACAAATGAAACATGTTGACTAAACATCAAACAATTTGGAGGTCGCTGACTGGTAGCAGCCTCTGAGCCCCCAACGGGGTCTAAACAAGAACTAAACTCTTCAGTGACCTTACCACTCCTCGAGGTCCTTTCACTAATATGTCGCACCAGCTCCACACTTTAAGATAGGGAGTTAGGTTCCTCATCACTTCCTATTTGGTGACCATGACATTTGTGAGTTGCCATCTATATAAGAAAAAAAAGGTAGTCAGGTCGCTAAAAGCAGACCATATCGAGAAAACTAAGCTAGCAATTTCCTGTACAACAAGCCACACATACGCCTTGGGCCACCACGTCTAGTGCCCAAACTCTAGAAGTCAAGGGGCGAGTTGATCAATTGGGATGCTAGAACCCAGAAAACCAATGAGGAATTCAAAACAGTATTCAAAAACCCTAAAGTTTACTGATAAATCAAATAGAGGAGCTAGACTAAGCACAAAGAAAATGTGCAAGTAGCAACTTCAACTAACATTTCAGATCTTCCAACTATATGCAAACAAGCCTTGCACAAATCATAAAACAATAACATACAAAAACTATAGATTAAAGAGAGAAAACTCACCATTTCAATTGAAGAAAAAGGTCCAAGAAATGCGTAGAAGTGGCTTTCAGAGGGTAGAACTCGAATCATAAACCTAGTGGGCAAAAACAACACCCACAGCAGTAGACAGTGGCTAATGAACACAAGCTTGGCAAAAAGGATGAATAAGAAGAGTCTAAGAGCTTTGAATTTTAAATGATAAATGAAAGGAGGAAAAGAGTTCTCCTCAAATTATGTCACACGAGGACTCAACATTGGATTTGGGAATCCATTAGATACCTATAATCTGATGATTCACCGAATGCCAGTTGTGAGTTATCGCCAACTTAGCAAAGACACTTATCGAGATAGAAATGTTTGCATGGGATAGAGGTAGAAACCCAAGAGTCATAGATAAAATGAATGAAAGCATGCCAAACAGACTAAAGGAATGCATATCACGAGCAATGGGTTATAGCCTCCGACCCGCTCTATGTCCAAGAAGTGCTAGTTGAGGCACATTTGTGCGACCTTCCTAGGCACAAAATTCTTGTGTGAACTAGGGCATATTCGTGTGACCCACCAAGACCCCACATCCGAGAAGTGCTAGTTAAGGCGTATCCATGTAACCCACCAGGACCCCACATTTAAGAAGTACTAGCTGAGGCATATCTATGTGAACTTCCTAGGCACTAAACTTTTGTGCGAATTAGGGCACATCCGTGTGACCCATTGAGACCGTGTGTCCAAAAAGTGCTAGTTGAGGCACATCCGTGCAACCTTCCTGGGTACCAAACTCTTGTGTGGATTGAGGCACATCCGTGCAACCCAACAACACCCTCGCATCCAAGAAGTGCTAGCAAAGGTGCATCTGTGCGACCTTCATGGGCACTAAACTCTTGTATAGACCAAAGTGCATCTGTATGGCCTACCCAAGCACTTTGGCGCTTAAACTTGTCAACTCAAGCGCTCCGGTGCTTAAACCTATTACTAGCATAGGCACTTCGATGCTCGAGTTCACTATTATTCATGATGGGCTAATGCGACTGATTGGTCATCCAACATGGCACATATCCTTTAAGTAATGATTTTTTGGCCGAAGTCCGTTCATGTTAATTCAATTAATATTATCTGAGGTTAACTGACCTAACGAACATTCATTTTATCTAACATTTATTAAGTTATGACTTGCAGGAACCCATTTACGTTATCAATTGTGACCTATTAAATGACCAATATAGCACACTTGGAAAAGCAAGCATAACAAAGAGTTCATTCATTACAAAACCTCTTTCAACAAGGTAAATTTACAGGAAGGTTCAAAGGTACAAATCAAAGCAAACCTACAGTTAATTGAGAAAGAGCCGAATTCCAGTAAGCCTATAGCCATAACAAGCAGGAGGAACTAGCCTTTAAGAACCAGATCATGTGTGTAGCGAGCAAGCCAAACTTCTCCAACTCTCCCT
>JANHAO010000633.1:0-39022 GCA_026873985.1 Saraca asoca | reverse complement strand
TTCCGGGGAAGGGGTTCGGCCAAGTTGTGGGTCTCTGCTGAAAAATTTCGAAAATTTCCCTCCTTGGCCGGACCGGTTCCTACATATAGTGTATCCAATTATTATTCATATCTACTCTTTAAGAGTGTAAGTCTAAAATAATATCAAAATAAATGACTCTATATATAAAGTATTGTGTTGATCTCAAGTCTAAGGATTACTTACATAACCTTTCATATGAGAAGTCCACTGACACACGATAACATTGCATAAGGTTTCTCATGGCGGGTCAATCTAGTTATATGTTCTATAATATATACCCATATGTCTTGCCCAGATATCAACATATTTACAATATATGACATCACTACATTCTTCTAGAAGAACATGACATGACATATGCTAGTTTACTAATGAATCATTGATATTCTATTTTCTCAATAATTCAACAAACATGGATATTTAAAAATATAATTATATAGATAAATTATTTCATAATTACAATCCTATTATGGGTAAAATTCAGATTGTCTTTGATGGACTAGCGAGTAGCCCGAATGCGGCAAAGACCCAACTCGAGAAGTACTTAGATCGCTATACCTTCAGTTCGGGTCGCGGAGTGACCTCCCTAGCTTGAGCTGGTTCCTGATAAGACGAGCTTGACCTCACCATCCCGAAGACAGGCACTTCCCCAGACTGAAGGATCTGGCTAGCGAGGTGTGGCTAGCGACTTGAGAGCTCACTAGATAGAAGATCAAATCCACATTCTACCCAGCAGACATACGAGGCCCACCTGTAGAAGGCAATCTATAGTAGCTGAATTTCAGGATTTAGTCTGTCTATTTGAGTTTTGTACATTAAATGCTAATGTAATAGATTTACTGCATGCACAATTACAATTGTAACTTCCTCTCCTCTATAAATATGGAAAGAAGATGAACCTTAAGGGGGGAGGCCTACATATTGAAATACTGTAAAAATATTTTTAGATCAATACACTACCGTGGACGTAGGGTCTGGTACCGTCCGGATTTGATCAAACCACGTTAAAAACCTTGTGTTTCTTTACTACTCTTCTTTCCTTTCTTGCTTATTCTGCTGATTTTCTGTCTGAGAACTAGTTAATAGCTTGAGATCCCAAAAGAATCCCCCGTTGGTCGGAATTTGGACCAGAACCAAAATTCAACGTCAACAAATCTCAATTGTAATTAATTTATAAACAATCATATTTTAAAGGCCTTATCTAGAATAGTACACATATATCAAAGTATATATATATATATATTAAAACTAAATTAATAAAGAAGTCAAAATATCTTGTTTATCAAATATGTTAAGATATATAGTTTTTATGCCGCTACAACTAATTGTCTCTAGGACATCTATACTAACAACAATAACATTTGAATCTATTCATGAGTTGATTTCTCATTCTCTTGAGAAACATTCAAGACTTGGTCAATTTTCTCAAGTCAATTCACCTTGTTCCATATGTAAATGGCAAATCAATTTGCCCTACTCCAACTTCAAAAAATTCTTTAGTTTTTCTGCAATTTTCAAAACTAAACCATAAATCTTAACTTCTAACAATCCAAAATCACTTTGAACACCATTAAAAACCTAAATTGATCAACATGGCACTTGCAAAACATATAGGGGGACTCTTTGGTACCTAAGTTAGTAATTAATTCAATGAAAAATAATTAAAATAAATTAAAAAAGACTTAAAATAAATTATGAGCATTACTAAAAAAAATAAAGCAAATTGAAATAAGTTTATCAGTTTAAATAAGTTTATTTTCTAAGGGATTTGATATGCCTAGTTCTCTTCTCATAAAAGCAAAATGATTTTGATTAATAGGTTTAGTAAACATGTTAACAAGTTAAAAATCGGTTTAAACCAATTTAAGGATAATGTTTCCTCTTGGAACATGATCCCCAATGAAATAATGCCTTATCTCATATGTATAGTTCTAGAGTGCATGATAGGGTTTTGTGTTAGGTCAATGGCACTTGAATTATCACATTTGATAGGAATTTTCTCGAAATCTAAATCATAGTCTAATAATTGTTGTCCCATCCAAAGGACTTAAGCACAATAACTACTTGTAGTTATGTACTTCACTTTTGTGATAGGCAAAGCCATATCATTTTGCTTTTTGTTGTGCCATGAGACTAGAGAATTATTAAGAAATTAGCACATTCTACTAGTGCTCTTCCAATCCATGTTACTACTAGCAAATTCGGCATTAGAATAACCTAATAAAAAACTAGAGCTTGCTCTAGGATATTGTAACCCAATGTGTCATTTGTTGATAAGGTGTTATAGGCATATTCAGGTAATACGTGAGATAGACTGGCAAAAGCCCAACAATAATTAAGTTTAAGTAAGGAAAGAGCTAAGCTTGTCAAATCGCCAACTACACAAGCACAGAATAAGGCAAAAGCCTCAGCTCACTAAGGGACAAGTCTTGACTTACATAGCCAACAACTCGCTAAACGTGAGCTTGCATCGTTTATTGTGAGCTCGTGGAGTTTGACCTTGCTGACCGAAGCCCAACAGCGACTCAGACTGAGTCCCAGCATACAGACACAATGTCATGCTCAACAAAGAGCTAGCTAACGGTAAACCTGAAGCAGAGACCTTCTTAGACTAAATTCGTGGGACCAGTCTACAAAAATTAGCATGTAAGATCCACCAATAGAAAGTAATCTACAGAAGTCAGCTAGTAGCCTGCAGAAGCTATCTTGTAATAGTCTAGGCTTTCTTGTACATTTATTTTAATGTAATAGAAACACAAATTGTGTAATTACAATTATAACCTCCCCAGCCTCTATAAATAAGAGGAGGGAGATTACTATAAAAAGGGCTAGAACAAATGTTGTAGCTCTGTCAGATTTTCACCAGAGTAATAAAATGCTACAGTGGACGTAAGGACCGGTGCTGCCCGATTTTAGCCAAATCACGTTAAAAAATTTTCTGTGTGCTCTTGTTGTTCTTCCCTCCATCTCTTCATTTCTTTGTTTACTTAACTGGATTATATTTTGAGTCCTAAATAACTCTTCTGGTTGGCTGGATTTGAGACTGAACTGAAATCCATTGTCAACATTTTAGCATTGTCTATAGGGATTCATTTGCATTTTGGTTGATCTTCTTTTCAGTTGCAATGGCTTGAGGAGGAAGAACCCCTAGTAGCTTAAATGCTCTAGTTAATCAGCCGGTAGGTGCTCCCACTGCTAGCATTATCACCGGTACACATCCTGAAACCCACTGCCAGCCTACTACAGCTCTTGGAATAGGTGAGGTGCAAATGGGTCACCAACTCTAGCAAACGTTTAAGGGCACGGTAAGAGAGTTAGTAGATGTGGTTAAAGTGCAGATCCAAGCACAAGCTTTTAGCGTGCAAAAACAAGTCGAGATCGCTGTGCAACTTCAGCAGCTATGTGAAAGAGCCCAAAAGGAAGACTTGGCTTGCTCCACCAAGCAGCGAGTAGGATCAGGAGCTCGCCAAACACATGAGGATTATGATAGTTAATGACCCAGGGGCTCACATCAAGCTGAGAGCTTCAACAGGTCCAACCAGGGAGATACTTCAGGTCACTTCACCCGTGACCTAGAGATAAAAGAATTGTTTGAGAGACTAAAATGACTAGAAGAACACCCCTGAACTTAAGACAATCAAGCTTGTGACAAGGGTAGTTCACCTATCTCCAAAGAAATTGAAGCATAGCCTCTCCCTTATAAACTCAAAGTTCCTGCAATTCCACTGTATGATGGAAACAGTGACCCATCCAACCACCTAGATGCATTTAATGTCCAGATAGATCTTCAAACAGCTAACCCTCTAGTTAAATGTTATGTCTTCCCAGCTACATTAGGAGGCATACCTCACGCATGATTCAGAAGTCTTCCAGCTCGTAGTGTTTCTAGCTGGGAAGAATGCCAGAAGAAATTTATTGATCAATACTGAGCTTTGAAAAGGTAGCTCGCACCTCTTTACCATCTTGTGATGATTTTTCAGCATAAGCATGAATCGTTGAAAGATTACATAGTTAGATTCAGGCATGAGGCCAATTCAGTAGAAAATCCTTTAGAGGAAAATATCTTAATAGCTATGTCAATGGGACTTTGCAAAGATAGAAAGCTATATAAAAGCCTGTACAAGTCCTGATTAGAGATATAGCTGAATTTTATGAATAAGCTACCAAATAGATTAGGTGGGATGAAACTTTTGGCATGGAGTCTAAGCAAGAGGACAAAGCGAACAACTCCGCTCAAAGCAAGAAGAGGAGTGATAAGATTCTAAAAATTAACTCCAGCATCCAGCTCATAAAGAAAGCAAGGTCTGAGCAACCTCAGCATCGGGGTCGCCACAAAAGCTATAGCATCCTGTCTAATACTTAAGATAAGATCTTTGCTATAGAAAGAAATAAGGAAGATTTTGGAAAACCTAACCCCTGAGGGCTCCTAGCAAGTTCAGAGATACGAGTAGATTCTGTACTTATCACAACAAGGTCAGGCATAACACTTCAGAATATTGGGCACTTAAGGATGCCGTAGAAGACCTCATCAAGAGAGATCGCTGACAAGATTACATGGTCCAACCCTTTGAACGACAACCTCAGTAGCCCCAGTAGATCATTAATCATGAACAAGACCCTTCAGTCAAGACCATATCCTAATACTGTAATGCTGTCCAAAGGCTAGTTAAGCCCTTTGGATCTTGTTGTTTGCTAATCTCCAGTAGAATGTTATATGAGAAGAAAGTTATTCTATGATTGATAAAATCAAGCTCAATTTCACTACCAACTTTTCAGCTGAGACACCTTGCATGCTAAGATCATTGCCAGCTCGTCAGCTTAGGCATGGAGGCGTTAAGGATAAACTCATTTTCTACCTGAGTAGCAAGACTACTAGTAAAGTCATTCATATCTTGTCCGAGCAATAAGATTGTTATTTCACTGAGCAACAAGATTGCTGTGGGACTAAGCAATAAGATTGCTATTCCACTGAGTAGGAAGATTGCTACAAGACTAAGCAATAAGATTGCTATTTCTCTGAGCAACGGGATTGCTATGAGATTGAAGAATAAGCTTGCTGGCAAAGTCAAAACTTATAACGCCCACTGAGCAATAAGATTACTATGGGGCGAATCGTGAAGTGCAGCTCTCATGCGACCTAATGGTCGTAGCTCGCATACGACCTACTTATACGTCACTCATCACCGAGGCACCTCAGTGCCCAATTTCATTAACAAATACGATCGATCGATTACTTAAACATCTCCTTTTACTGTGATTTGTAGGAATTTATAATATCATTTGCAATGTGTAGAATACTCAATATAGCATGCAAGAATCATGAAAGAAAAATTCATTCATTAAAAGCCTCATTCAACGAGGTAAATTTGCATCAAAAAGGGTCAAAATACAAGTACAAAATAGCATAAGCCTACGACTATTACATTTTGGAAAGAAAACTGGCTTCATGGAGATGAACTCTAACCAACACTAGCAGGAAGACTGGTAGGCACGTCTGCTCCTTAATCTTCTTCTCGCTGCCCTCCTTAGTTTAGAGCTCTTTTTCAGCTCTCTACCCAGCACTAAGAATTCCAAAGAAGCTAACGACATGGCTGGAAAGGCAAAACCGCATGGTATCACCATGAAGAAATAATCTAAGATTTATACAAGATCTTTCTAAATCCTTGAAG
Organism: Saraca asoca; assembly: GCA_026873985.1. Lineage (NCBI taxonomy): Eukaryota > Viridiplantae > Streptophyta > Magnoliopsida > Fabales > Fabaceae > Saraca > Saraca asoca. The sequence goes on along the minus strand of JANHAO010000633.1, from coordinate 33,332 downwards.
AAGGATTGCCCATAAAGGCTTCATATGCAGCAGATCATACACGCCTCACTGGAAAGGCATACTATCAGAAATATTGGGGGCTTATCTAAGGCATCCATCAGATCACTTAACAGAGAAGGAAGAAGAACTTTCCATGTTTAAATAGACTGGTCAGGTCTCAATGAAGAATCTGAAAAACTCCTAACCACTTTCATTAAATGCCTTGAAAGAAAATGAGGTTGACTTGCCAATGGCTACGAAGTACTTATAGCAAGAGGTATGGCTTAAAGCAGATGAAATGATAGGCTGATCGTAGATTTTGATTGCACAGTAATCCATGAATGAAGCCCTTTGCTAATGAAACTACAACTCCCAGTCCATAAAGCAAGTTGAGAGTTAGGGGGCTAATGTTATAGGCATTTTTTTTTGGTATTGTGCATGATGGGCTGGCAAAGGTCTAGCAACAATTAAGTCTGAGTAAGGAAAGAGCTAAGCTCGCTAGATCGCCAGCTACTCGAGTACAAAATAAGGCAAAAGCCTTAGCTCACTAAGGGACAAGTCCCAGCTCACATAGCTAATAACTCGCTGAACATGAGCTTGTATCATCTACTATGAGCTCACAAAGTTCGATCTCATTGATCAAAGGCTAGCAACGACTTAAACTGAGTCTCAGCATGCGAAGGTGGAGTCATGTTTAACAAAGAGCTCACTGAGGGTAAACCTGAAGCAGGGACCTTCTCAGACCAAGATTCATGGGATTAGTCTGCAAGAAGCAACATGTAGGACCCACTAGCAGAAAGCAATTTGCATAAGTCAGCTAACAACTTATAGAAGCCATCTTGCAGTAGTTTAGGCTGTCTTGTACATTTATTTTGATGTAACAGAAATACAAATTGTGTAATTATAATTGTAACCTCCCCAACCTCTATAAATAAGAGGAGGGAGATCACTGTAAAAAGGGTTGGAACAAATACTATAACTTTGCCAGATTTTCACCAGAGTAATAAAATGTTACCATGGACGTAGGGACTGGTGCTGCTCGATTTTAGTCGAACCACGTTAAAAATTTCTCTGTGTGCTCTTGTTGTTCTTCCCCTCTATCTCTTCATTTTTTTGCTTGCTCAACCAGATTGCAATTTGAGTCCCAAAGAACTCTTTTGGTTGGCTAGATTTGGGACTGAACCAAAATCTATCATCAATACAAGGTATCTTAAAATTCTTTTAATAACAAAAAAATGTGGCTCCTTAGGATTTACTTGAAATGTTGCACACATATACATGCTAAACGTTATATTAGGTTTACTATCAATAAGATAAAAGAAACTACCTGTCATGCCCCTATACATAATAATATCAATTTTTTTACCTCCCTTATTGAGATCAAATTTTGTTGAGGGACTTATGGGGGTTCCAAAGGGCTTTGCACTTTCCTTGTTAAACTTTTTGAGTATCTTTTTTTGTATATTTGGTTTGACTTATGAATATACCATATCTTGATTGCTTGATTTGGAGACCGAGGAAAAAATTCAGCTTTTCCATCATGAACATTTTGAATTCTCCTTGCTTAATCTTAGCAAAATCCTTGCACATAGGCTCATTAGTAGTACAAAAAATAATGTTATTAACATATATTTGCGCTAAGAGGATATCATTTCCTTTATGCTTTATGAACAAAGTGGTGTTAACTTTTCCTCTTGAAAACTATTGTTCATAAGAAATTTGCTTAAGTGCTCATATCAAGATCTTGGAGCTTGTTTGAGGCCATAAAAAACCTTTTTAGACTTATAGAAATGATTAGGAAAGAGGAGACTTTCAAAACCTAAAGGTTGTTTAACATACATTTCTTCCATAATTAAGACATTTAAGAAGGCACTTTTAACATCCATTTGATAAAGTTTAACATTTTTCATGCAACCATATGATAATAACATTTTAATTACTTTTAGTCCAACTACTGGTGCATATGTTTTATTGAAATCAATGCCTTCCTCTTGGTTGTAACATTTTGCAATCAATTAGCCTTTATTTCTAACAATGACACTGTTTTGATCAAGTGTATTCCTAAAAACTCATTTGGTTCCTATAATTAAATGATCATCAGGCCTTTATACAAGTTCCCAAACTTTAGTTCTTTCAATTTTTTTTTTTAATTCATCTTGCATAGCCAAGATCCAATGTTCATCATTTATAGTATCACTAAGCTCAATGATCACAAATATTTCTAAGAGTGTTAAGTGTTTTTCTTTGAAACACATAATCAACAACTTGGCCAATGGGATGGCTTTCCATGATCTTCCATACTCTTTATGGTTGATGAGTCTGCTCTTTATTTGTGATGTCTACAGTAGGCTTTTCATCATCTTTGTCTTCTTGGTATCCTTCTTCCTTTTCATTTCTTTCTTCTTGTAGATCTAAATCTCTTTGAGGAAGCCAAGCATTTACTTGCTCATCATCATCATCATCATCAAATTTATGCACATGAGAAGTAGATTCATCAAAAGCAACATGAATAGATTATTCTATTTATAAAGATTTCTTACTATAAACTCGAAAAGCTTTACTAGTAGAAGAATATAATAAATAATGCTTCATCAGATTTGGCATCAAATTTTCCAAGGTTATATTTGCCATTGATAAGTACATAGCATTTGTAACAATGATACATTAGGTTTTCTTTCTTCGTATATTTCATAGGGGATTTTCTTAAGAATAGGCCTTATCATGGCTTTATTCATAGCATAGCAAGCAGTATTCACTACATCTACCCAAAAAAAACTTAGGGAGTGAACTATCATTAAGCATAGTTTTTGCCATTTCTTCTAAACACCTATCTTTCCTCTCAACAACTCTTTTTTATTAAGGGGCTCTAGGGAAAAAGAAGTTACATTCAATATCATTCTCAAGGTAGTAACAAGTAAAATCATAATTTTTAAACTCTACCATGATCATTTCGGATACTTACAATTATTATTCATTTTTCATTTTGAATGGACTTTCCAAGCTTTCAAAAAACTTGAAAAGTATCACTCTTTTGAGTTAGAAACAATGTCTATGTATACCTTGAGTAATCATTAATAATTACAAGTACGTAGTAATTTTTCACCACAACTCTAATCCTTAATGGACCAATCAAGTCCACGGAAGTAATTAAAGTGGTCTTAATGTAGAAACAAAATTTTCAAGTTTGAATAGTTTACTCTTTTGACATGCATCACATAATTTATCTTTGTTGCACTTAAGCTTAGTAAATTGACAACTAAATTATTTTTAGAAAGTTTTCCAATAAGATCCATACTTGCATAAGCAAACCTTTTAAGCTCAAGGCAAAAATCATCATTTAAACTAACCAAACTCTTAGAATCAATGCTCGACTTATTATCAATATCAATATTATAAATGTTGTAATATTTTTTGTCAACCAACTTAATTTGCTTATCATTCATGTTCACAACTATGCAACAAGTGGATTCAAAGGTGACTTTATTCCTTTTATAAAAAAATTAGCTAATGCTAAGTAAATTATGTTTGAACCTTTTAACTAACAAAATATTTTCAATACAAGATGAAGATCATTACCAACCCTACTTTTACTTGTCACCTTCCCTTTAACACTATCTCCAGAGGTGACATTTTCACCATTAATGGAAGAGAGTGAAAAATATTTAAATTTGTCACCAGTCAGGTGTCCAAAGCATCTATTATCAATAAATTACATGTTGCCCTAGGATCTCCATATACTTACACAAGAAAAATTATTCTTTGGATGTAGGCACCCAAGTAGTCTTGGGTCCTTAAGAATTAATTCCACTAGATGAAGCCTTTGGTATTGTAACCCACTTTTCTCCAACATTTGCAACATATGTGTTCCTTTTATGAGCACAAAAGTGGATACCATGACCCCTTTGTCTACAATGGAAACATGTTATGTGAGGTTGGTTTCCTATAGTTTTCCTAACAAATAAATTTTATAAAAAAAGTTTTGCACACTTGGTTTATATCCAAGTCCCTCATTATTAAACCTATATATTTAGCTTCTAAGTAATACATCACGTGTTTTCTTATCATTTGGGAATTTTTCAAGCATTATGTTCAAATCATCAAATTTTGATTTGTGACATTCACAAATAACACACATAGATAATGATAACTTAATGTTTTTGACTTCTTTCAATAAATTTTCAATGTCATCTTCCAAGGAAGTAATGATTTTCTTTGAAAGATTGACATTTTGGCCTTAAGCAAATTATCACATATCTCTTTATATAAATCATCAACATCATCAGGAGATTGGATAGAGTTATTATTATTTTCCTCAACATCATTGTCTTCCATAGCCATGAGTTAAATCAATGCATCCTTATCTTTCTCTTCATCATAAGCAGAGTCTACATCATCATCATCATCATCATCCCATGAGGCAAGATGTGCCCTTTTGCTAGGTTGCTTGTTTTTCTTCTTCTCATTCTTTAATTATTTTTTGAGGTACATGGGATAATCGTATTTGATGTGTCCCAAATTTTTACACTTATAACAAGTGAGGTTGGATTGATTGCTTTGCTCTCATTTATTGACATTTCTCTTAGGACGAGGGGCATTCTTCCTCTAGCAACTTTTTAAGTCTTTAAGATCCTTTGATATTTCTTCATGAGAAGAGCCAAATTATCTCCTATTAATATGCCATGGAGATCATCTAAACTTTCCAATTCTTTGTCTTCCTCGTCATAAGAAGTCATAGTGTTGAAGGCAAGATTTTTTTTTCTTTTATCATCATCATTTGATTTTAAGAACCTCTTGAGTTCCATTTCGTGCTCCTCTAAGTCACCAAAAAACTTTTGTAATGTAGGCATGCTTATCTTCATTGACCCCTTAGTAGCCATAATCTTCGATTGCCATTCAATGGCTAATGAGCAAAGCACTTTGTGGACCAAATCAACACTTTTGAATTTCCTATTAAGAATGCTCAAATGATTAACAATTGCAATAAACCTTTACACTATGTCCTTGATAGATTCACCATCATTCATTTTGAACAGTTCATATTAAGATAAAAGCGTGTAAACCTTAGATGCTTTGACTTAGTTGTTACCTAGATGAGCAATCTCAAGAGCATTCCATATGTCTTTAGTAGTGGCACAGTTGGATACTATTTTGTACTCATTAGGCCATAGTGAATTGGATACAAATCCATTTGACTTTAGAAGCGAGAAGGTATTTTTTTACCTCTTATCTTTAGTCACTTTTAGGTTTCAAAATGGTTACACTATTTTTAAGTTTAGTTAGTAGATTGTATCTATTTTTCACTATTTCTTACATATCAATATCAGTGACTGCAATGAAATCCTTCATCTTTTATTTCCAATATGTATTGTATTATCCATTGAACCTAAGGGGTTTGTTCAATGGAGAACACTCGGATAAAATGCCAAAATTATTCAAATCCATTGGATCCTTTTGAGGCTATTACACCTTAACAAGAGCCAAGCTCTAATACCAATTATAGCCAAGGATTCCACTAAGAAGGGGTGAATTGGTTTTAGGATTTTATAATTTTTCAAAACCCTTTTCATTTTCCTAAAATTTCAATAGCTTGGAAATGAATGATCAACAATCTCACAATCTAGTCCTAGCAAACTAAAATCTAACACTTTAACTGCTCAAACATTAACTTGAACAATAATGAATGCAAATTATATAACATGTAGAAAATTAAATGAATAGGGATAGAGAGATTTAAACACAGATTTTTATAGTGGTTTCCTTTTGAAGATTCACTCCAAGATATATATTTACTCTTTAAGCTCAAACAAGCTCGGTTCCACTCTAATTTTTCCCTCCAGGTTTGAATCTAGTACTAAGAGAAGCTTTTACTACGATTGTATAGCCCTAATAATGGAAACTCCTTTGAGATACCTCACTCAAAGCTAAGAAGTAAAGAGATACAATACTCTTTCTAACCTAGAGTTTGCTAACCTTAAAATTCCCCATAAATGTTTAGATGAAATGAAGGAGTACAAGAACTCAAAAGTTTATATTATAAATTGATGCTCTAAAGGTAAAGAAATCACTCAAATCTAGCTCAAGGAAGAGTAAATAGATGAAGCACAGAAGAAATAAGTTGTATTTGCTTCTTGAAAACTAAGGCTTCTGCACTGGAAATGTAAAAATAGGGTACTTATAGTGTGAGAGCCATTACAAACAGTAAACAACCATTGATTAAAAAAATTACCCTAGACAAGCCAATTCACAAGTTGATTCGTGTGGGCAAAATTTGAATTACAGATTGAATCATGAGTCGATTTGGTCAGATCTCATGTCTCTTTAAATAAAATCAGGTCTTCATGAATCAACTCACAAGTTGATTTGCATGCCCCATTTAAAATCAATTAATCAATCCACAAATTGACACGACTCCAGTGCAAGGCTCTCGGACAAAACTCGAGAGTCGATTCACATGCCTAAGATTTGTTTTTAAAAGATTATTTTAAAGGTATTTTTTGATAAAAACATTTCTATTTTTTAAGCATTATTTTCCATTCAAAACTATAATTTTTCAAGTATAAAATTTGTTAAAACATTTAAGAATATGAAAAAATAATTTTTAATTTTTTTTTCCAAAATCCTTGAAGCAAATATAACTTAAAATTAATTTAATTATTTAACTAAATTTAAACAAATTCCTATTCTATACATTAAAATAATTTTAGGTTCAGACTAAGTCTTCAACAAATTTTTCAAAGCCTTTCAAGAATAATTCATTAAAATTAAACACACATTAAGCGCATTCAAAATATTTATTGTTATCAAAACAAATTATAAAGTCACAAGTGCTTTCCCAATTCATACAAACTGATCAAATTACAGTTCCCTCAATTTGAGATCCTTCAACTGCGGCTTGTATGAAATGACTTACCAGTTAGCACATGAACTGTTACTGGCTTAAAGCTTATGAAAGTAAGCCAAAAGAAGCAATTTGTTCTAATATTGATCGTTAACCTGATGTTGTGATATATTTATAGGCTAATGCATACAGTCTCTTCTAAAATCCGTTTCTTTCTAACATCTTATGTTGAGATTAATATTTTTGGGACTAGAAATCAACCATTGTTGGTTTTGGGGGTTAGACTTTGGAGAATTGGACATATTATTCTTAGTCTGTGATATTGAACATAGATACAATATGGGAAGATGCTACTTAAATACGTGGGTTGGACATAATGTATTTTCTTCTTTTAATGTTGAATTTGAAAAAGGTAATGATAAAAAAGTTATTAGGGGAAAGTTGTGCAAAGAAATTGCGTGTATATAACAATAACTAGATTATGTTGCCACATTCTTACAATTTTTTTTATCTATTATATTTTAATAAATAAATTATTTTAATTTTATGATTAGATAGATTTCAAATTTAAAAAGTAATTTTTATTATTTATTAAAAAAATAATACAGAGTAATATCAAGAAGCTTTATATATAATATTCTAAAATATTATCCTCGCTCGCGTTGCTTTCACTCTTGTAGACTTGCAGGTGTATTAATCTTCAAGTCTTTAGCTTTGTTTGTTGTGGAAGAATTTTTTGGTAGGAAAATTGTAATATATAAATAAAGAATTTTTATGTTCCTAATATTTTATAATTGATAAAATAATAGAGGATAAAAAATAATTTTTTAAAAAATCTTATATTTTTATTATTTTAATATTTTATAATTATAAATAAAAATAAATAAGATTATCTCAATTGTTACAACTATCACACCCTTGAAGTATATGCCAAAATGGTAGCCCCACCCTGCTTTTTTTTTTTTTTTAAATAATAATAATAATGATATAGACATTGCTCTCGTTCTGCGTACTTCACTCAACCGTTGAACTGAGGATCCTTACTGGTATGGAGACGATAATCCTGTTACCAATAATTTTCCTTCCAGTGTGAATGTTTAATTTGATTCAAAGGTTGCATTTTTAACGACTCAGTTAACTTGGATCTCTCACAGATATCCATAATTGGAGACTTATGGGAGGTAGAGAATGGATGATTGGAGAGATCTACTGCCGCCTTATGCCCGCCAAAGATTGGTCCGAAAAATGTAACGTTTCAATTTTGTTGTCGATTTATTACTGAAATTGTCTCTGTACTGCAAAGAGTACGAAGTTGCTGAGATGACAGTGATTCATATCTCCTGATTTAGAGACCTACTATTACTAACATCTGCTTGTACTTCTTTCGAACTCAACTTATTTGATCATTTGCTACTGTAAAGAGTACGGAGGGGCTTGAATTTTGCTCGATGATCATGTCCATTCATGACTTATATTTGTAAAACTATTGGTTTCTCTTATCATAGAATCGAGGTGTCAAGATATCATCCTGTTCTTGATGAGGAGGGATTGCTTGAACTTCAAAAAATAGCTGAAAGGCTTGAGGAGAAGGCTTATGCTACTGCTACAACGGTGGTATGCCCATAACGAGGAGTCTCATTATTATGTACTCTTTTATGGCTATCTATGCAGAAAGATACAACAAATTAGGAAGACTGAGAATATATGCGGTGGACCTATTCTTGTTTCTGTGTTGTATTGCCTTGACACTAATAGCTTTGATACTTTCTGATTTCAGTCTGATTATGAAAGAATCATAGATTTAAAGTTGAATTCAGTGGAGAAAGAAGTGATTGAAGGGGTGTACCAAAAGGTAATATACTAATATGCTATTTTGTTGTTTCTTTCTTTCTTTCTTTTTTTTCTTACTAAAGTTTGCTGTATGGATGTGCATAATTAAGTGAATCACGAAGTAAGCATTATATAGAAGAGTTCCTCATTGGCCTTGGCCTTTACTGGGAGGGATTACGCATCATTAATCCTGGTGGGAAATTCATGAAAACTTTTGTTTTTGTGCTCTCTCTCTCTCTCTCTCTCTCTGAGATATTCAATACATATTATTTAATGTTCAACTGAAAGATTATGAAATGCTATGCAATGCTGCTGCTGTTTGACCCAACAAAGAGTTTCAGTTGAGTGAATCCCTTCTATTACTAGTTGTTTTTACCCTGAATTGGGCGGTGCTATCAAGAAAGACTGATTGTTATATAATTATTAAGCTGATGCTTTTGCTGAAATGAATGGTATTACTTCTGTGCAAGTTTATGCTTTTGGTCAATTACTTGTTTGTAAATCACTTCTCTCTACTCAAACGTGAAACTTATAATACATTACTAGAGAAAAACAATGTGTTATTTTCATCTTTGCAAAGGTATAAATGCTGCCCAGTGAAAAGGATGTGTTTACATGGCAAATCACAAGGTTTCAGATGCTTGAATTATCTGATCATATTAGTTTCATTTTACAGATTCAAACCATGAAGGAAGCATACTTGCCAGAATTGAATGAGATGTACCAAAAACTTGCTACTAAACTTCAGCAGGTATGCTAATATTCAATTTTGAGCTCCACAATTCTTGGACCTCCTCTGGATGGAGCAACCTTAGTGACAACTATGGTGTTTCAACTCTGCAGTAATGCATATGCCATTTGAACATTGCAGCTTGCACAAAGCATAATTATGTCATTTTCATCCTTTAAAAAAGAGAGGACTTTACTGTCAATTAATTTGTTTACAAGGTAGTAAAATATCTGCCTTTATCATATATAACCTTATATTTGCATTTTGCATTTTTTTTATCAGCTTGATTCCCTTTCACAACAACCACAAACTGATCGAGTTGGAAAGCTGAAGATATTTCATGCTATGTTGCAGCGTATTATAACATTCTTGGAGATTTCAAAGAGCCAGGTTTTATCTAGTTTCAGCACAAAATTGGTTCCAAATGAAAAGCAGATCATAAATTTTTTAAGTAAAAATAGGCCAACAGAAGCCATGACACTGCAGCAAGCACCACTTCCCAACCTTATACACAGCAGCCTCAATCCCAAGTTTATCCCCAAAACAACGTGGCCAACTCTATCTCTGCGCCATCAAACTGAACTGGAAACTGCAACTAACCTCCTGTTTCAGGTATTAGGATTCACAGATATTGTGATTTCATTTTAGGATCAGTGTGTTTATTAATTTTTATTTTTTTAAATTTTTTCCCTCTGATTGAGTGATCTTAATTTTTGGTATGCAATTGCTGTCTCAAGTTGAGCATGATGGAGATCTCAAAAATGGAGGCAGAACCTTTTCTATGAAATGTAAACGTTAAGTAACATGATGTATTGTATGGTTTTGAGAATTTAATCTTATTGGCTATAGCTAGGCTGCTCAAGAACATCCCATGTGTGTTGGTGAAACCTGATTGAAATGTTGGTCGCCTTCTATATTAAGCATAAATCAGGACAGACAACACCATGCATTAATAACGCCACTTGTTTTGAGACAGTTTTCTAAGTGCGTATATCAAAATGAAAATGTATGATCAGTGCTCACAGTTCTTTACTGTTTCCAACTAGTAGCCCATTCCACTGACTTCCTTTTCAAGTTTCCTGAAAAAATAAAAAAAAAAATTCAGTAAAATTGGTTTGAAAGAGGATCAATTTCCAACTTTTTTTAAAACAATAAATGTCCCTTTTTCTTAGTTAATAAAGTTCTTAGTTCTCTCATCTGATTTTTTTCAATAAATATATATAAACTAGTGGAGCTATAACGAAAAATCTATTGTACATAAAATTGGTTAAACGTCATTTGAGTTAGGAGTATTTACCATATCTTAGAACTGATACAGAACCTATATTTATAATTTTGTTATTTAATTCAAATAAGTTTAAATTATATTTAGTTTGTCTTAATTTCAATTTAAAATTGATTTTAATCCTAAATATAGTTTGATAAATTTAAATTTTAAACAAGGTATTAAGAGGGAGGGGATAATAGAGAAATCAAGAAATATACTTCAAATAAAAACTGATTTTTTAAATTTCAAAAGGTTACTAAATATTTTGAGATTTTAAAAAGAATTCTTTCATAATTTGCCAAACACTCCCTTGGTTACATGATGGCCATCAGGGTGAGCTCCTAATAGTTGGTTAAAACTAGTTTACGTGAATTTTTGTAATTAAATCAATTTTTTTCAATTTATATTCAATCAAATCAATCAATATTAATCGATTCAAATTTTATAAACAATTTTAACCGTTCAAGTTAATTTAAAGTGTTTTCAAATGATTAATATCGGTTTAAATTTGTTAATTTTTTTTTAATTTTTTTGAATTAATGTCACTAAAAGATGACACATATAATTGTAAAAATATAACTATAATTTCAAAATTTAATATAAACTATCCTACAATTGTTGTGACTCATATAAACTCATATATAATATAAAGTTTTATATTAGTGAAATATGAATTTATAAAAATTGTGTACTATACCATGCATGCTATTTGCTCAGCTATATATTAACTAACAAAAATTTATTATATTATAACAATTATCATATAATTTCATAATATGTCAACGATCAGAAATATACTATGTTATAATAGATAAAGGTTTTATTGAGTTTGGACTTTGAATAATGAAAAAAATAGATAAAAGTTTTATTTGACTTTTGATAAAACTTTGAATAATTTAATTAGAAGTGATTAAAGTAATTTTTTTTAAAAATTATCTATTTCAAATTTTACTTAAATTTCAATCATTTTTAACCACTAAATTTTGATTTAATTCAGTCACTTTTAGGCTGTATGAGTGTTTTTTTCCAGCCCCAGCGGTCAGCATGGTGACCGTTGAACTGGGGATAGTATATAATAAAGTATATAATTGCTAATGGAAGTCCAACAAAAATACAATTGTTGCGATTAATTTACTGTGTTTGATTTTTATTTTTTTTGCCATATATTCTAATTAATTATTCATTGTAAGGATCTCAAATTGTGGCCGGCAGTGGTTGTCTACTCCATTAGTTTCCTTAATTAATATTTATTTTTAGCAAACAAAAAGAGGGGGCATAGTTTCCATTAATATGCTTTATTTGTAGTTCAAAAAGAATTAAAGAAAAATTGAAAGGAAGTAATAATATACTCATTAATTTTCTTTCATACTCTCCTTCACTTCTTTCCATATATCAATTGAATTTAGCCGTAATGCTGTGAAAGTAAACGAGTCAAAGAATGAGAAAAAGTGAGTAAAAGAATTTTATCTAAAAAGAAAATAAAAAATGATATGACCCTTTCATATTTATTCAAAAAATACTTGATAATTAAAATCAAGTTAGATGTTGCAATATAACCCCAAAAAAGTTGGAACTTTATTAATGAAATTTTGTGATTTTTCCTACAAAATTACAATTTATGGAGACTCCAAGTTTAACAAAAATATAAAAATATTTTATAAAAATCTATCAAATATATATTTATAAAGTACATATTTTGGTAATATCATTTTTCTGATACTATCTATTGACGACAAAATTTGATAAATCCAAATCTTGGTCAACTAGAATAGTTCTTGAAACTCCCAAACTATAATCTGGTTGTATAAATATGAGACAAATGCAATAGGCAAAAGAAGGAAAGGATGAATAAGGAGAAGACAGTAGAGGTTTTTTAACGTGATTTAACTAAAATATTTTATTTGGATTCCTACGTCCATGGATGATTTTATTTCTCTTAAAAATTTGGTAGAGTTATAATATTTATTCAGAGGACTCCTTAGTATGTTTATTCTCTCCCTTTATAGAGGCTGAGAGGTTGCAAATGTAATTTAATGAACTGTAAATCTATTACATCAAGTAATAAATATGCTGATAATTTGGACTTCTGTAAATCAACTTCTGCAGACTGTAAGCTAGTTTCTGTAAATTGCTTTATGTGAGTAGATCCTACAAGCTAAAAGTTAATGTTTGTAGGTTGGCCATTTGTCTCGGGTTAATGTTCAGTCACAACGAGTGTCTAGCTGGACAGTGTGCTCTATTTTATGAGTTGGGGCTCTTATCCTGAGATTGTTGTCTACTTTACACTAGCGATATCAAACTCATATTTAACGACTCGAGCTCAAACAGGATGACTTGTTGTTCATGTGAGTTGGGCTTACCTCTAGCGAGTCAGGATTAGTGCCTTGGCCTCGTTCTGTGTCCTTCCGAGCTCGCGGTTAGTGAGCTAGTGTTTCTGTAGAGTAACTTTAATTATTGGACGATCTGAACCTTTTCTGCTTAGACTTGTCTTTTTGTTAGACTTACAAATACGTTTTATATTATTCAAAAATATCCGCAATACTATCTATAACAAATGATTTGGATTTGAATCCATAAAAATGAAATATTCAAATCATTGATTATTAATATCGGGATTTGTTATAATATATAAATACATATGGAATTATAGTCATGTAAAAGCAAAAATAATGATAAAATTATAATTTGAATTTATGTTGATACGAAGAGACACGTTGATGGATGGGAAGAAGTGAATTAATTATGAATGAACTAATTACCATAATTGACTTGAAGAGGCACCTCTGAGCCCGGAGGTGCGAAGGGAGCGTGGCGTGAGTACTGTTCTAAAAACAAATGGTTTTAGGTAAACAAAAGAAGGGTTTAGATTAGGATTCATATAGTAACTTTGCCATCATCGTCTATGGTTATTATATAATAATATATCATTGACCTTCGGCCTTTCCTCAGCTCTCTTCCTGGAAATACAATCCTGATACCCATTGCTCTTTTTGGTGTTGAACGTACTTGTTAATCAGCTATATATGTTTGCTCTTTGAGTTTGATTTGATTCAAAGGTTTCAGTTTTAATAATTGTTACCTTGGGTTTTTCATAGATTCCCATAATTCAGACTTATTCAAGTGGAGATAATGGATGATTGGCAACTGCGGCCATCCACGCGCCAAAGATGGGTCAGAAAAATGTAAGATTTTTATCTTTGCTTTCATTGTATTACTGAAATGATCTGAATTCTGTTTTATGCTGGAGATTGGAGTAGCTGAGATGTTACTGATTTATATCTTCAGATTGAGAGACCCCTTACTGAAATCTGCTTCTACTTCCGGAGAACTGAGCTTTATGAACTACTTCTACTGCTTCTGTTATTTTTCTTCTTTTATTAGTTTTTCCCTTTCTGCGGCTCCTTTGTTTTTTTTTTTTTTTTCTTATGTGTTTGTTTGTTTATGTATGCCGGCAAGAGAAAATTAAGTGGTTTTGATAGTCTTCTTTTATATATTCTGAATCAAGATATATATTCTGTGCATCTCTTTTGAGATATTGAATGGGGTTGATTTTTCACTTGATGATCATGTGGATAATTTGCGGTTTCATCTTATAGCATGGCAGTGTTGAAGAAACATCATCCTGCTAGTGACGAAGACAGTTTGCTTGAACTTCGAAAAATAGCTCAAAGGTTGGAGGAGAAGGCATATTCTACTGCTACAAGCAGGGTACTCCCCTAATTAAGATTCTCATAATTGTCAATCAGTTATGGTTATCTATGCAGATTATAATGTGGTGAAGCTATATTTTTTTCTATGTCATGGATTGCCTTGATACTAATTTCTTTGACACCCCCTAATTTTAGTCTGGTTATCCACGGATTATAAATTCAAAATTGAAGTCAATGGAGGCCCTTGATTGGCAAGAAGAGGTTTACCAAAAGGTAATATATCATTTCATTATTTTTTTTAAAATCTTATGAAAGTTGGCTGGAAGGACAGGGACAATTTAATTAACCATGAAGTAGCATATCACAGAATAGCTCCTTTTGTTTAATGGCTTTTATTGCCAGTGTTTAGGCATCATTAGTCTTAGATTAAAAGTCCAAAGACTTTTATTTTCGTACTCATATTTCACTTCTTTAATTCTTATAATTTGATGTTTGAATGAGATTATGAAATGATATGTAGTGCTGCTGGTGTTGCACCCCAGAAAGATTTTTTTGGGTTTTTAGTCTTAGTGAATACTGAATTCCTTTTATTACTTATTCATTTTACACTAACTTTGGGCAGTGCTATCAAGAAAGACTGATTATGATGTAATTGTTAAGCTGATGTTTTGTTGAAATGAGTGGTATTACTTCAATGCAAGTGTATGCTTTTTGTTCAGTTACTTGTATGGAATGAGTTCTCCCTTTTTTTAACATGAAACTTACAGAATTGAAACTTAAAATGCATTATTAAAAAAATGTACTGTTTTCATCTATGCATAGGTATTTCCACAGCAAGAAAAAAGATGTGCTTGCATGACAAATCTCACGGTTTCAAAATTTTCAATTATCTGATTCTATTAATTTCACTTTACAGATCAAAACCATGAAAGAAATATACTTGCCAGAGTTGAATGAAATATACCAGAAAATTGTTGCTAAACTTCAGCAGGTATGTTAAGATTCAATTTCGAACTTTGCAAATTTAAGTCATCCCTGTGTAGAGAGCAGCCTTTTTTTTGTAACACTTGTGACGTTAGTGATTGTTTTTATTGTCAATAGTTTGCTTATAACTGTATTAATGTATCTGCCTTTACTGTTTTTAACCTTGTATATTCTTTTTCTCTCTTCTTTTTATCAGCATAATTCCCTTCCACAACAACCAGTACCAGATCAAGTTGAAAAGGTGAGGGTGTTTAAAGCAATGTTGGAGTGTATCATGGCATTCCTACAGGTTTCCAAGAGCCAGATTGCACCTAATTTCAAGGAAAAATTGGGTCCATATGAGAAGCAGATCATAAATTTTATAAATACGGCAACACGCAGAAAAGCTGTGTCACCACACCAGGGACCTCTTCCCCCATCTCATATGCACTCTACACAGCAGCCTCAATCCCAAATTAGTCAAGTGCCATCCCAAAAAAATGTGCCGATCTTTATTTCTATACCATCAAACTCAGCTGGCAACAGCAGCAAACCTCCCATTCCAGGTATTAGCATTCATGAGCATTGTGAATAGCCCACATGTTATTGGTATGATTTGATTGGTATGTTATTATTCTTACTGCTTCAGTTGATTTAAACTCAATATATACCCCCAATTGGAGACCTAATCAAGTTGCTGAACCCACTATACATGCAAGTGGTTGGAGAGCTGAACTTCAGCCTGAATCACGCGAAAGAATTGTCAGAAAAATGTAAGTTTAGGTTTTAATATTAGTATCACTTTGATAATCTAAATAGTTTTAAAATTTTTCTGCATATTGAACAGATACACACATAAAAATCATGGGTTCCATAAATTGGAATCTTTTCCTTTCATTCTGTATTCAAGGGAGGAGACTGTATAAGATGTTGACAAGTTTATCTCTAAAGAATAAGAGATCCGTTTTTTAATTTTGACAGCCATTAATGTGTTTTTCATGTTCTTCTTTTGGATGGAGAGTGTTATGAAAAATTGTCTACAATAATTTCAAGAAGGCAAAATCAGTGATAGGCTTTATTTTTTCACGAAGTTTCTTTTATCTGAGCATTGTCGAACATTTTTACATCTTGATGATTTCTACAATCAAATTATTATTTTCAATATGTAGATTGGATGCTCTAATCAAGCATCTTCCAGTTTCTGGTGAAGCTGGATTACGAGAACTTCAAAAAATTGCTCAAAGGTTTGAAGAGAAGATTTATACTGCAGCAACAAGCCAGGTATATTAACAATGCAGAGTCTAAGTGTTATCATGTTCATTTTTTGTTACCTATTTAGACATGTACAATATAAAAGATTGACATGTCTTTTAATTTCTTGTTGCTCCTTAATTTCAGTCTGATTATCTGCGCAAAATATCGTTGAAGATGCTTACAATGGATTCTAAATCTGCCAACCCTACACCATCAAACCCAGCTGGCAAGAGCAGCAAACCACCAGTTCTAGGTATATTTGCCTTCAAGAGTGTTGTCATTTCATCTATTCTGATAATAGCCTATGCATGCTGATAGTATTATGATGTGGTATGATGACCTTTATGATTGAAACCCATATATTCACATCAGCATTCAAGTTCTGAAACACCATTGCTAGTTCTGTGTTTTTCAAATTTAACTTCAGCAGTAAAACTTCTGATCCAGCTTGTAGTCAAGTTTAGGTTTAGGAGGTTTTAGGTAGCATTTAGGAAAGCTCTAGGCTTTTTGCCAAATTCTATTGGATTAACTAGTATATGGCTACTATATATAGCCATTGACTTGACTACCATTTCTGCATCCTCCAAAGGTTTTCTAAAAATCATCAATCAAATTTTAGTGAATTTCAAATGAATGTTTATGTTTGTATGGTGGAGTTTATTATTCTACATATGGAGCAGTATGGCTCTCTGGGTAATCATTTATTTCCATTAATTTTCTTCATAATGTCTGAACTGCCACATACATATATAGTTCCCTGTCTGATTTGGTTATAATGCTCCTTTTCTTTCATGCTTCAGTTAATTTAAATTTGATGCCTGCCAATAATTGGGAATCTAATCAAGGTGCTGAGCCAACAATACATGCAAGTGATTGGAGAGCTCAACTGCGGCCTGAATCACGTCGAAGACTTGTCACCAAAATGTATATTTCGGTTGATGATCTGAATAGTGTGCATGTTTGTGTTTGTTTTTCATGTCGATGGAAATGATATATGAAAATCATGGGTTCCATAAATTGGATGTAATGCCATAATTTTAAAGAAAACTTTCTTCTCAGCATACTAAGGATAGCTTATTCATATATGTTCTGTAAGTGGTTTTTAATGGGTGTCATTGATAAAAATATTTAGAGATTGACAAGAAAGTTATATTTGGAAGGTTTCATATCCCTCCTATTCTATTTAGGGAAGGAGATTGTCTATAAAATGCTAATAAAATCTCTGCACAATGAAAAATCCATCATTGAGTTTTGACATTTTTTTTCTCTTGTTGGGTTGTGGAGTGTGTGAAAATGTATACATAAGAAAGAATTTCTGCTTTCTGCATCTTTCATTTGGAAATTAGAGGGGCTTGATTGTTGAAAGATGTTTATATCCTGTCATTTGAGGATGGTCCAATATTTTTTACATCTTGATGACTTGTATGTATGATTAAAATCTTGTTCCCATTTCACAGAATGGACACTTTAAGTAGGCATCTTCCTGTTTCTGGTTCAGAGGGATTGCATGAAATTGAAAACATTGCTCAAGGGTTTGAAGAGAAGATTTATTCTGCAGCAACAAGCCAGGTACAAAGAAAATGTGGAGTCTTACAGTTATCATGTTCATTTTTTGTTATAGAAGATTTATCATTCAATGTAGTGTATCTATATCATGGATTTACATGATATCTAATTTCTTTGTTACTCCTTGATAATTCCAGTCTGATTATCTTCGGAAGATATCTCTGAAATTGCTTACATTTGAGAATAAGTCTCAGAATTCCATAGCCAATTCTATGCCATCAAACTCAGCCAGCAACAGCAGCAAAACTCCCATTTCAGGTAATGTGCATTCAAGAACATAGAGGTTTCATCCAATCTCATTATTCATGGCCTCTTGTTTAGGTACTTTATTTTTTGCAGATTAACTTTTTGATTTGTTGTCCCTCACTGGGGAATCTTACTGTCCATTCTTGAATTGAATAGGACTTGGTATGCAATCTCAAAATGATGGAGATCTCACAAATGGACGCAGAACAACCTCTGCTTCCAAGCGTAAACGATAAACATGTAGACAACATGGTGCACACTTACGAGGATTGAAAAATATATTCCAATAGAAACATCATAAGCAGATTATGCACTTACTTCCTTGTACATTGTTTTTGGTTTTGTCGAACACAATCCAACATACAATATGTCAATGAGCATACGATGTTACTCAATTTAAAAACTGCATAATCCCCCCTATTAATAAATATGAAAACCTTGTTGGCTAGTCCGAGAACATTCCATGTGGCAGTGAAACCTTGTTGAAATGTTGGTTACCTTTTCTTAATAGGGACAAAAATGTTTGTGGCGATTTTTTAAGTCTATATGTTAATGCAACTTATTTTTTATTATTAAGAGGAGGAGTAGATCTATTACATTTAAACTATAGCCCCAGTGGCAAATGATCAGAGTTCACAATTCCTATAATCACATATGCCATCTTAAAGTGGAGCGGTTTTAGTTAATTTAGGTTTTGAAAGTGTCCTTGAGTAATTCCCTTTTCGTTGTCCAAAAAATCTTTATATTAAGTAGAATTTTACTTCCACTTTATTGCAGAACTAGAGAGTAAAACCAAGAAATCAGATGTGAAAATAGATTTATGGATTACACTATAACAAACTCATTCATTCTTACCATCTACATGGTATGATACATATAATTTTTTCTTTAAAGTACAAATTATATTCAGCATCGTTGAGTTATTCAAGCAAGTTCATATTTGTATATTATTTTAACTTTTATATATTTTTCATTTATATTACATAATTCTTTTTAATAAATTTGTTACTTTAATATAAAAAAGTTTAAAAAAAAACGTGTTGTGATGCAAGTTTTGTCAAAGAAGTTCCAACCTTTTAAATGTATGTATACATTTGTTAGATTTATACAAAATTATAATAATTTTTATGTAAAAATTATAAATTTTGTACATATAATTGCACCTTTCATAAAAATGTTAAAAAAAAATGTTGACGTGTAAATTTGGTCAATTCAAAAGTTTAGTAACCTCAAATTGCAAATGGAGAGCGTAAAATCATAGAATAGAAAGAGAGAAAGTGGAAGAATAAGATGACACAAAATTTTTAATGTGATTCGGCCAAAATCGAAGCTTACGTCCATGATTCTTTATTTTTTTAGTCCTTATGCTAAGTATTTGTATTTGTTGATTGATTGTCCTTTGTACAATGATTTCATCTCCTTTTATAATGGTTGGTGTATTACAGTTTGAATGTAAATCAATTACTAATAAGGATCATGAATTAATTAGGATTACATAACAAATAATAACAGATTTCCATTAAAATAGGAGACTGAACGGATTTTCTTGAATTGATGACTGGGAAGGCATGCTTCAAGTTACGGGTTGGACCTCGTCCTCAACAATCTAAGGTTGCTGCTTTGACTCTTATTGTCTAATGATTTGAGTTCGCATTTGACGATCTAGAGATTTGTTCCAGTGACCTCAATCATAGTTGAGCTGGGCCCTTATCAACTAAGTTTATCCATTGAGTTTTTGCCAGTCCATTTGTGTGGTTCCAAAAATACCCGTAATAAAAAAGGATAAAACTATACTTTATTCACATGTGATATGTTCTTAGTTTTAATTTACTCACTTATGATTTAAAATGTAAAAAGAGGCAATCTATGATTTGCACCATTAACATTTTCTTGATCTGTGTTAATTTTCTATCTAAATTTAATAGAATTTGTCACATGCTGGTAACATGCTCATCTATCTTTCTCCGTTAAATCGGAATTGAGCTCCAAAAACCTTATTTCTATTGTCTTTTTTCTCCATTTCTTTCCCAATCTTAAACCTTAACACTTTAACATCACATCTTGAGTTTTCATTTAATATTGATTTCAATGAAATCAAGCATTTGCTTGGAAGATCCTTTTTAGTTTTCAATCTCATTTTTCACATGCATACTATGTATAGAAAGGGAGTACCAATGGTGCAAAAAAAAAAAAAAAAACAAAGATTGTACAAATACAATAGTAAGTATATGGAAGTATTAACATAAAAAAATAGATAGAACATTTGCATTTTTTGGTTTAGGAAATAAGTAAACATCTAAAGTGACATTTATGAAACAACAAAAAGCTAAACAGTTCACGGAGAATATGCATTAGCATTACATTTTTGCCTTACCTTTTGAAGGAATATTATATGGTCTGAAATTGGGGAAGAAATGTCGGAAGAGATGACAGAAATCAAATTTTGAAAGCTCAATTTTGGTTTAATGGAGGAAGGAAGATGAGCAAATTATCTGTTTTTGATACTTTAAATCACAATTAAAAAAATTGAAACTAAGATCATATCATTGATGATTAAATTGTACTTTTTCCTTACAAAATATTCTAGTAAGTTTTCCTAAGATTTGACGTTGTCTTGCAAAATATTCTAGTAAGCATTACTGAGATTTGACTTTGTGAATAGAATAAAAGCAAATAGAATGTAATGGCAAGGATTATAAGGACATTATTCTCATCTTTAAGGAAATTTGCATTTGCATTGATGTCTTAATAGTTTCCTTTGGCAAGAACTTTCTCCTATCTAAGAAATCTTTTTGTCTACAAACTTTAAATAATGTTATTGTGTACTATGATCATTATCGAACTTTCTCTCCTCAGACAAACTATTAGCTAATCATAATTATATACTTGTTTCAACCTCCGATAATATAGACTTTTGATAGACATTGAGAAAGTCATAAACCATTTTGGATTATTTGGTTAATTGGATAGATCAATTGCAACCTAATGTCCATAGAAAGAATTTCAAAATAGTTTAAAGTTTCAATTTGGACTCCTTTACATAAATTTGTCCGCTAAATACATCTCTTCAGATGTGTCCTTATGTAAGATATGTCAACTATCTGTTCTGGTCATGTATTTTAGCATAACCATAGTTTTGTCCTTTAAGCTTTGCTAATAACTAATATGTCCCTTATAGATGTGGTAAAACTTTCTTTGCAAAATTAGGGCTTCTCTTGTCAAATGGTTTTGCATTCCTTTGAATGTTATTATGAATGAGTGCATAATCAATATCCCATGTTGTACAATAAACCCATTAACTTTTGCACATGCTTGCGCTTGATGTACTGTTTACATTCCTTTGTGTGCAATATCTCACACACTAGTCATCGAGTCGCTCCAACCTCTTACTATACTCATGGTTAAGTCTTTAGCAACACTTTTTCGTGATTTTGTCAAGTATTCACTTCACCCACAATCCTTATATGCTTTTGAAAGTTGTATCTACATCAGTCTTAGTCGCTTGATTTGCTTTCTCTAGCACAATCGAGCTTTGATACCAATTTGTCACAAGTCTTAGTTCTTCTAGTTGTATCATGCAGTGCAAGCTGCTAACTCTTTGCTAATATACTAGCCTTCCAATAAACTCAAGTCAAACTTGGATAAATAATGGGGTAAAATGGATTTTAATCACCTACACAATGATATCCTATGCATAACATGTTTATAGGTAACATGAGTGTGTAGTCGAAGCATTCACACATATTAAATCTCATCAATGCTCCATATAAGTAGTCTCTAGTGTATATCAAGAAGGGACTTTTTGAATAAGGAGAATGAGAACTCTATTTTATTAATATATGCCTCATTATATAATTTTAAGTATGCAGGAGAGTCTCTAAGCTACCATACTCTAATCCCTAACTCATGCCACGTGTAGGATAAGACAACCCACACCTAAAAAGGGAGTAAATTGGGTGTTTTCAAAACTTTAATAATTTTTAAAATTCTTATTAAAAATATTTGATTTTGGGGAGCCATAAGGATGATTTCAATTTCAACAATCCAAGATAGCTTAATGAAGATATTTGCATAAAAGATATAATAAATTAAAGAACTTGTGCAAAACAACTTATTCAACTACTCATAAGTAAGGCATTAAGAAGTACATTTATAGATGAATATATCTTTCAACCATTCAAACATCCAAGCAACAAAATAAACATTAAAGCATAATATATCTAACAAATTTCATCCACAAAAATAGAACATATTATCAAATATAAATAGAGTATAGGTAGATAGATCAAATACAAGAATTTATAGTAGTTCCTCTTTGAAAATCCATTTCAAGGCATACATCCACTCTTCAAGCTCAACTAAACTTGGTTCCACTATTTCAAAGTCCCTTAAAGTTTGAATCGGGGCATTTGAAGAAGCTTTTACAAATCCTTGCTCTTCCTTGAGCAAATCCTCTTTTTACAAGGGATACCTTATTATCTTTATAAATCTAAAGGAGTTCCTCACCTTTAACCACTTCCAGGAAGATTTAGGTGATAAACAATTCAAAAAACTCTAAAAAAAAGAGTACATGAAACAAATAAAGCATTTAAAATAGAATAATTTCACAATGAAGAGCTCAAATATTGATTTTGATGAAAAGAAAAAGTAATAGATGTTAAAAGATGAAGTTCAAGCTTTTTATATGTTATATTTGATGATTCTTCCCTTATATGAGAAACTCATAAAGTTTTATAGTCATTTATGATGCTTTTGGATAAAAACTAGTTGTTATTTTCGAACCAAAGGCTAACAATCAACTGTTAGCCCTCAAATAGTTGGCTATTAGCCTTGATTCAATTTTAAAAGGTTATAACTTCTTCATATTAAGCCCATTTTAAGCAAACAATCTATCCTTGAAAATTTATTTAAGTCTAACTTCAAATGGAACTAATTTCATATTCATATATTAAGTAATTTTTTAAGATATCATAAAAAAATGAGCAAACATTAGAAAGACTGGATTGTAAAAAGCTGATTTTTAAATTCAACTTCAAAAGGTTATAATTCTTTCATTTCTTAATCATTTTAAGCAAACGACCTCTCCATGAAAAGATATTTGAGTTTATTTTAACATGAAATAAATTTCACAATTAATTCATATGTAGTTTGTGAGATATGATTAAAATAGTGACCAAAAGTTAAAACTGAAAAGATAAAAACTCATATCTTATTTATTTTTAAAGTGTCATCAAGGCTATCTTGTGAAAATATAGTTATGAACTATCTTTTTAAAATATTTTGAGCTAGTTAGGAATTTGAAAAATATGTTTGAGCTTCATATCATGAAAAACTCTATTTTATAAAAAATTCTACACCTAAAAGGAAAAGTTATACCTAATGAAGTCTTTTTAGGCTTTGTTGATGCTTCCAAATTTCCAAAACTTTAATATTCAAATTCTTCAATACTTGGAGCACATTTTCTATCTTGCCTTTGTTCTTTGTTCCTTGTTGTAAGGATTCCACCAAGAGTGAGTAAATTGGTTTAGGATTTTATAATTTTTTAAATAATTTTTCAAAAATTCTTTTCAATTTTTATAAAATTTCAATACTTTGGAAACAAATGATCAACAATCTAATAAACTACTCCCAATAATCTAAAATGCAACACATTACTTAACATCAACATGAATATCAAGAACATAAAGTGCAGAAAATAAATTGTAAAAAGATAAAAGAGTAGGGATAAAGATTTAAATGTAAATTTTTATAGTAGCTTCCCCTTGAAGATCTACTCCAAGGTATATATTCACTCTTTGAGCTTGAATCAAGCTTAGTTTTACTATGATTTCCTCCTCCAAGTTTGAATTTAGCACAAGGAGAAGCCTCTACAATGATTGTATTCCCTAATAATCAAAATCCTTTTAAGGAACCTTACTTAAAGCTAAGTAAACAAAAGATACCATACTCTTTCTAAACTAAGGGTTTGCTAGCCCTAAAAATATCAAGAAATTTTGAGATGAATTGAAAGAACAACAACAACTTAAAAGTTTAGATTACAAATTGAAACTTTAGAGGCAAAGATTCACTTAAATCTAGCTCAATAAGTTGTAATAGAATAAATAGATGAAGCACAAAAGAAATTAGTAGTATTTGCCTATTTAAAATTAGGGCTTCCACTAAAGAAATAAGAGTATAAGGTATTTATAGTGAAAGAACAGTAAATGACTATTATTTTAAAATTTACTCAAACAAAGTTAACTCACTAGTCAAATCGCGTGGGAAATTTTCAACTGAGTCCACTTGCAAAGAATGCATAACTTTTTGTGAAATTTTGGCCTTCATGAGTCGACCCAAGTGCCTTGCTTAAGGAAGTTACAATTTGACTCATGTGTAGAATTCAAAACATATGAATCAACTGCTTGAAATGAAAGGCTTTTGGGTAAAGTTCAATAGGTTATGAGTTAACTTGTGAGCCTATGATTTACAAATTTAAATTGTTGTTTTCAAAAATTTGATTGCAAATCATTTCTAAACAATTCCAAAACATTTATATCACCTCAAAAGCATATTTTCCAATTATAAAACTTTGTTAAATCATTTAAGAACATGGAGAAATACTTTTGAAGACATTTTCCAAAATCTTTGATGCAAATCCTTCTTAAAATTAATTAAAGCCTTGAGCTAAATTCAAATAAATCTTAACCTTCACACTGAAGTGATCTTGGGCCTAGATTGAGTCTTCATCTAGCATTCCAAAATCTTCCAAGATAAAATCACTTAAACTCAACATATATAGCAAATCCAAAAAGTTTGTTATCATCAAAACAAGTTATAAACCTTTTGAAAAATAAGGGCTAGACTCAACAAGCATGATAAGATTTTTCATTTATTGATTTCAATGCCAACTTTTCTTCCTTTTGGACTTTCCTTTATAATGTACATAAACTCTGCAAGCCATATAGTTAGTTCAATATAATATTTAAGGATATTGATATGCATGATTCATATATGAAATATAACAAGTTAGCATAAGAATATGCATTATCATCATATCATATATACTTATCAACCATAGCATAACATGCCTTTTAATCCTTGTATATGATATAACACTTTAGCACTAGGACATATATTGCTATTATAGCATTCATTAGTCATCATCAAAACTCATTATATTGAACCTTGGGACTAACACCACAATGTCTACCTAGGTCATCGAACACACTTCCTTAAAAAGTATTCTAAGCTAAAGTCCTTTTAGCATAAATAGACATATATTTTTTTTAAGTTGATATAAAGGTTTTTTCTATAGCTTGAAAGGAAATCTATGCAACATCTTATATGGGCATGAAAATAAAAATACAAGGATTGTAACTATGTGCTTTTCTAGTTATACTAGACAAATAATCTATGCTAAAAGGATATAAACACTCTAAAATAGGAAAAATAATACACGAATACATTTGTTTTTAAATTTGTACTATAGAACCTACTCTTTATGTTTGACTTTTATGCTAAATTTCATTAGATACCAAATGTAATACCTTAAAAAAATAAAAATAATAAATCAATAAATATATATAAAATATATTGAAGGGGCGAGAGCGAAAATTTTTAAAAATTCATTAGGGCTGGATTGTCATTTCCTTTTTCCTAGAAGAACTTATTTGAAGTCAGCGGAAAACTTTGGGGTCAAACTATAATTCATCCTATTTCCTTTTAGATATAAAAATTCCCCCCAGGCCGGCTTTTTCTTTCAGCACGAGTTACTTTCTGAAGCTTCTCCAGAGCTCTTCATCCTTTTACTCTGGTGAATCTACTGCACTTCAACTTGCTGCCGTCTTTCGGCAGGTTTCTGGCGGTCTTCCGTTGCTCTTTTCCTTTTTCTAGTGTCTTCCCTCTCATTAGCAACTAGCAGGTCCCCCCTTGTTCTGCGTCTTTGTCCATCGGTTGCTCCTTCATCCACCTCTTGTAGTCTGAGGAGTCAATCACTGGTCTTTCTTCGCTAGCCACCTTCTTCCTTCCTCCGACTCCCATCTAGTTCACGACAACGATAGCAACTTCCCTTCTCTTGTTTCTACACTATTCGATCATTTCCTCCTTTAGCTAGTCGACAAAGCTTCTATCGACAGCAAACTAGTTATTGGTACTTCAGACTCCAATGAGTATTCCTAAATCATCGAATTTATTTTATAGTAATTCTATAACTAGTTTTTCAAGATATTTATGTTAAAACCCTCAACAGTGCAGTTCGATCAGTGGCTCCCATAGGCTCACCTACAACGATCCAACTTTGATCGAGTTCCTCACCTGCACTTTGGAAGGTGGTGAGTAATCCTAAAATAAAAGATTTATTTTATAGTAGCTTTATAGTGAGTTTTCAAGATAGGCAGTTGAAACCCTCACTGTGTAAAGTTGATGAAAATTAGAATTTTTCTTGTGGATTTGATCTAGACATATTTCTTTGGACAAAATGAGCTCACCAACGTTAGATTTTGAAACTTCAGTTGACTTAGTTTTTTAAGAATTTTTCTAAAGTGAGTGGACAATCCTCCTCATTTAATGATCCCATATATACATATAAAATAATTTTATTATTATTATTATTATTATGAAATGTTACAAATCATTTTTAAATAATGAGATTTCCATATATATATATATTAAAGTGGTTTCGAAAGTATATTTATAAATTATATGTGAACATAGCTTGCTGTGATAAAATTATGCATTTTCATCTTGATTCATGTTATTGAAATTGACTATTTTATTATTTCATGTGATGATTGGATATGAAAATACATTAATTGATTTATATATTTTTTGATAAATGTTGCTTATCCAAATAAAGATTTTTATGCTACGTGTTATATTCTAAATATTGATTGAGATACTGAATCCACTGTAAAATTGGATGGTAACCCCTGGTGCACTTGTGAGTTTATATACAGCCTTGGGAGGGAGCAATAAGGATGGAGAGATGTAGGGATATATACGTTCATGAGCATCTGACAGACGTGTTAGATAGCTTATAATAGGAATTATGTTATAATAGGATGGTTGTCATTTTAAATTTTCTTTAGAGATCTAGTTGAATATTTTGCTATGTTGAGATTAAATGAAATTTTAGAAAGTTACTGGTTTTCTCTCCTATTTATTATAATGCTGTTGAATATCATATATTCAGTTGCATGACTATCTTGTTGAATTATTGTTTTCAAATGTATATTGAGTTTATGGTTGTAGAACGGGTAAGCATATCTTCACAACAATGTATATTTATATATATACTTTCAAGCATGATTTTTATGTGGAGTTTTTGAGTGATCATAGGATTGTTTACTCACTGAGTTTCTATGAAACTCACTCCTCTTTTTTCATGTTTTTTAGAGCTTGAGGGCACACCTATGCTCCCTTCACTTCATCCTGGACCCGGATCTGCTCATTGATTGGGTGGACCCCTCCTGTGGAGATTTAAGGTATAACTGTGGTGTAAAGTCTGGTAGTTGATAGGATTGTATATGTATGTATTGTGTTTAATTGCTACATGCCTAGTAAGATGTAAATCGTATAGTCTGGGCCATTATATATTATTATGTTGTCATACAGGATATGATTAGTGTGTAGCCCCTTTTTGTGTTGTATAAGCCTTGAGGCCAGGTGTCTAGAAAATAGAGAAAACTCTGCCGAATTTTCATTAGAATTTTAATATATAAATATTTCATCATGGATTGATGAAATAATGAGTTATTGGTATGTTATGTGCATTGTAAGGATTGTAGGGGGTTTCCTGATAGAAGGAGATTCTGGATGGTGACCTTTTATGCTGATCATGTTCTGTGGATCGGGACATGACAAAGTTGTATGATAGAGGTCTTAAACTACCAAGATGGGATAGGCATACTAAGTTTACGTTAGTGTGCTCGGGAGCATGACACATCAATTAGGAAATGCTGATGCCCATACCATGAATATATTGAAAAATCTCCGCATTGCCTAATTCTTTCAATTATACATGTATCAGTGTATTTGGACCTTGTCTAAATGAATCTTCTACTTGATAATAGGAAATGCCACCTAGGACTCAATCTTCGGCTCATTCTGGATGCCGACTGGAAGAAGCGCTCGAAAGAGCTTCCCTTGAACCATCCTCTTCTTTCCAACCTATATCTCGAGGTCGAGGTAGACTTAGGAGCCAAGGCCATGCTAGAAGCCAAGGTAGGGTTGCACGAGTAGAAGTGCACCCAGGAATTTCCCAATCTGACCCAAAGGTCCCTTTTGCAATTGGAACCTCAGTTGGCCCTTCTATTTTAGATGCCCCAACATAGGCTACAGACTTATAGAGAGTGGCTATAGACTTACGGAGAGTTATAGATAACCTTGTGGATGAATTGGCTTAATAAAGATTATCGAGGTAGCAAGAGAGGGGAGAGGTAAGAGTAGCTGTGGGTAGTTTAAGAAAGAGATCTATATTTTAGGGCCCTAATGGAGATTTCAAGAGGTAAACATTTGCAGCCTCTGGTGTGCCTTCCTTTTGGAGACCTGAGATACCCATATCTTCATAATATGTGGGTATGGGTGCTCAAAGTAGAAGACCCACAGGTGCAACTACTTTCAGTCACCGTCCTCCTAGGGGATCAAGTTCAAGCCCATTTGCTTCAACTAGACATGAGGCACTAGGGTTGTGCCTATTTTGTGGAAAGGTACATTTAGGGATTTGCAGGCAGGCAATTAGAGCTTACTTTAGGTGTGGCCAAGTGGACCATTTCAAGAAATATTGTCGTCATTCTTTTGCTTCACTTCGAGGCATCAGGGTTGAAGGAACATTAACTAGTGTTCCATCTCAATCCGCACCATCCACTAGGCCTTCAGTGTCTAGTTTTGCTGCTAGAAGGGGAGGCAGAGGTTTGACTAGTAGGGTTCATGGTAATGGTTAGGGAACTACAGAGAGATTGTGCACCCTGATGAGGTAGGATGCTTAGGCTTTTAATGCTATAGTCACAGGTACCTTAATAGTCAATTCTACTTTAGCTCTTGTATTGATTGATTCAGGTGTAATTCATTCTTTTGTACCTAATTACTTGACTATGACTTGTTAAACCTTGAACCTTTCTAAAATCATAGTTGTTGGCATCTACTCCCCTAGGTTAGACATTGAGAGCTAGTGAAATGGTTTCCTTTTGCAGAGTTGGCATGGGTGGAATTGTTTCACTTGCCAACTTGACTGTGTTGGAAATAGTTGATTTTGATATTATCTTAGGCATGAATCAATTATCGTGCACTATTATCCTTGAGAATAGCTATTGCTGATGGCCACAATTTGCTATTTCCTCATGAAATGCCTCCACTAGCCCCTGCACCTAGTCCGGTGTCACATGTAATTTTCGTTGATGTGTGATAGCTCTAAACCTCTTTAGTCTTAGCCTCTTCGACACACTCTCCGATGATTTTGCTCACCTTCCATTCCTTGCTAATCTCTCAGTTGCTAACAACTAAATCTCTGGACCTATTTTGCCAAGGATCTCTGCCATTGCTAGCCTTTATTTTCTCGACCTTTTTTTTTGCTTTTTACAATGTCTTCAATCTTATTTTTCCTTCTGAGCTTGCTCAGCTCAAGAATCTTTAGGTCATTGACCTGTATAGCAATTTTACTGAGAGCTCCCACTTGTTGTTACATAGATGCCAAATTTGCGGCACTTATGTCTTGGAAAGGATTTTTATTTTTCCCCATCAGATCCCACTAAAGTTCGAACAATGGGAACATTTGCAATACTTAACTATTTCTAGCGATGAATTGTTCAACACCATTCCGTCTAAGATTGGAAAATGATGGCAGATGCTGATGTGAAAGAGTAGAAAATAATGTTTAGATCAGATACGCTTGCCAAGGCAAGGCAGTGGAAATCTACCTTGCTCAGATCGTATGGCCTTGCTTTGCCCCGCTCGGCTACTTTCTTATTTTTGGCAAGACTGACTTCTCTAGCCAGTTTTCTCGATTCAACTGGATGAAGTTACTTATCAATCAACTTATCTAGGTTGAGGAGCATAAGTGCCCACCTGTTCAATTGTTTGGTTCTGTTGTGGGACACTCACCCAGACAATTGGTGTTATTCAAAATTTCAGCCTTCCATTATCGAAATGGTCCTTTCTCCCTTAATAGTTACACAGGAGCTGCATCTAGCTACTCTAACCTATCCTGCCTGCTACGGTACTCCCTAAACTATGATTTTTTTGGCTACCCTATTTTGGTCATCTATTTAATGGTTCCCATAGGACTGTAAATAAGTGTCGAAGAGTTTTGCAAGTCTTTTCCTCTCACCAACAATGATACTGTCTGAGATCAATCATGAACCATTGTCTTGTTACAGTTCCTAGATGATCAGATGATCAAACTTTTCTAGCTTCAGCCAACTTCACAAACATAGTTGTCCTGTGTGAGTTGGACTACTATTGTGTTATCCTGCGGAAGCTATGGGTGTTAGCTTGAGTTGAAAAAAAATTCCAATGCGATGGATATTGCATCAAGCAGGGTAGTTGTGCTCGGCTTGATGTTTGAATCAAAATGTCCTTGGGGGGTCTGGTAAATGTTCCTCCTATTGGTCTTGGTAGTTTTAGCAATCATGATAATGAGTAGAATGTGATTTGGAACAAAATGAGAAAGATACGCCACCTATTTGAGGTTGTCTATAGGAAGCTTTTGTAAGAAGAAGAAGTAAAGTTAATAGATGGAGTGAATAGCTGTAAAAAGGGTGGATTACAAGCAGCAAAGATTCTTAAGAAGAAAGGAAAATCTGTTAATACAGGCAAGCAGATCTTAAGGCCTATCCCTGGAGTTGAAGTTGGTGATGACTTTTAGTGTAGGGTGAAGCTTATCATAATTAGTCTTCATCATTGGATCCAGGATGGCATGGATTACATAAAGCACAATGGAAAGATCCTGGCAACTAGTATTATTTCATTAGGGGTTATGCTGATGCTTTGGAGGGCAATTTAGATGTCATGATTTACACTGGGCAAGGGGGAAATATTATGAACATTGGTAAGGAACTTGCAAATTAGAAGCTTGAGTGCGGCAATCTTACTTTGAAGAATAATAACGAGGAAAAGAATCTTGTGGGGTGATACGAAGCTTTGAGGAAAACCAAGGGATGGATAGAAAGGATAGGACATAAGTTTAAGATGGGTTATATGCAGTTGAAAAATAATGATAAGATTTTAGATCTCATGGTAAGCTGGTTTTTAGGTTTCAGCAGTGCAGAATCACAGGTCAACTAGAGCTTGCTTAGAAAGAAGTGAAAAATCAAATAAATTTAAAACAAGAGAGGGTCTATGTGTTGAGGATGCTTTGGTGGCAAAAAAAAAAGTGAATTCCAATATGTGCTGTGAATACCATAAATACTGAAAAACCTTTACCATTTATATACTCTACTACCATAATATACCCTGATTGTTGCAACCCTATTCTTCTAAAGGAATGTAGTTATACTAAGAGATGCTCTGACTTAGGAAAATGTTCTTGTGTTGTCAAAAATGGGGAGAAAGATCCCTAAATTTCATCCCTTTAGGGAGTTTTATCTGTGAATATATATATATATATATATAGGAGAGCTTCTTGAAGAGATGGAGGTTGAATGACGAACTGGTAATGATGCGTATCGATTTGACATTGGGAATAACAACAGTAGTTATACTCCTTAGGATGGACTTTCAACCCTTATGCCTGAGACACAGTTAAGTTCTAATGAATTCATAGAGGATGGTGGCTTCACCATTGATGCTTTCCAATATGGTAATGTAGGGAGGATTATGGGAAAAAGGGAAATCACTTGGAAGCTCAAGTGCCTAATGATGTATAGATACCCTTAGCTAACTGAGTGATGTGTTGGTATGGACCTTCACTCTTCATGACTATGCTTCTAGAATTCGAGGATGAATTCTTTTGATGGGGGGAGAATTTGTAATACCTCAAAAAAATAAAAAATAATAAAAATAATAAAATAAAAAATATATATAATATATCAAAGGGATGAGAGTGAAATTTTTTAAAAATTCATTAGGGACCAGATTGTAATTTCATTTTTCCCAGAAAGACCTATTTAAAGTTGGTGGAAAGTTTTGGGGTCAAATTGTAATTTATCCCATTTCCTTTTATATATAAAAATCCCCCTAGGCTGGCCTTCTCCTTCAGTACAAGTTGCTTCTCGAAGCTTCTTCAAAGCTTTCCATCTTTCTACTTCGGTGAATCCGCTGCACTCAAGCTCACCGCCTTCTTCCTGCAGGTTTCCGGTCGTCTTCTGTCACTCTTTTCCTTTTTTTGACATCTTCCCTCCCGTTGTCAACCAATAACTCCTCCTTTATTCCACGTCTTTGTCCATCGGCTACTCCTTCATCCACTTTTTGCCGTTTGACAAGTCGATAGCCGGTCTTTCTTCATCGGCCACCTTCTTTTTTCCTCTGGCGTCCCATCTAGTTCACAGTAGTGGTAGCAACTTCCCCTCTGTTGTTTCTGCACTGTTAAGCCATTTCCTTCTTTAGCTTGCTGGTGAAGCTTCTGTCAGCAGCAAGTTGGTCACTGGTACTTTAGACTCTAACGAGTATTCCTAAATCATCAGATTATTTTATAATAATCCTACAATTAGTTTTTCAAGATATTTATGTTGAAATCCTCAATAGTGCAATTCGGTTGCAGCTCCTATAGGTTCACCGACGGTGATCCAGCTCTGGCCAAGCTCTTCACCTGCACTTTGGAAGGTGGTGAGTAACCTTAGAATAAAATATTTATTTTATAATAGCTTCATAGTGAGTTTCCAAGATGGGTAGTTAAAACCCTCACTATGTAAAGTTGATGAAAGTTTGAAATTTTCTTGTAGATTTGATCTAGATATATTTCTTTAGACAAAACGAGCTCACTAACATCATATTTTAGAATTTTAGCTAACTTAGTTTTCTAAGGATTTTTCTAAGGTGAGTGGACAATCCTCCTCACTTAATAATCCCATGTGTACATATAAAATAATTTTATTATTA
>JANHAO010000632.1:0-39126 GCA_026873985.1 Saraca asoca | reverse complement strand
AGATGCAGCTTCATTCTTTGAATTTCTTCCTTCTTTTTAGCCCTTTTCATCATCTTGCATAAAGAATACAAACCAAGAGTAGTATCTAGAACAAAATATGAA
The DNA here is from genome assembly GCA_026873985.1 of Saraca asoca. Lineage (NCBI taxonomy): Eukaryota > Viridiplantae > Streptophyta > Magnoliopsida > Fabales > Fabaceae > Saraca > Saraca asoca. Next base: position 39,024 of record JANHAO010000632.1, on the reverse strand, counting down.
AGTAAGGCAAAAACACCAAGAAAACATAGAATACTATTAATAAAATGAATTAAGACTATCTTATTTTAATGCCTTTTTTCCCATTTATTAGTTATTTTTCCTTCTTTTTCTTTGTATTTTTCTGACACCATAGATGGCTAAAATTTTAACTGGCATAAGGGACTAATAAAGCTTGAAGATTTATGTTGAGATCTTGTTCTTGCATTCCACATTCAATTGCTAGTTAGTTATTTCCTATTTCCTCTCTATTTTGCTATGAATATCTAAGTTTAATGGCTTCATTTGAGTTAGATATTATATGATTGTTACTTAATAATCTACTATGGGCAGAGGATAGGAAAAATAGGCAATGCATTGAGCTTTTGAGATGTTGTTTGCTTAACTAAATCTTGACTACTTAGGAGGGATTCATAAATCATTCCAAGGCTTCTTGTTATGGTTTTCATTAATTAGGAGGGAAAAATAGGCAATGCATTAAGCTTCTTGTTATTTCTTGTGTTTTTAGTTTTGTTTTGTTAGTGTAGCTTCGGAATTAGTTTTTGCCAAACCCCCCCATTTACATCTCCTATTTTGGTTAATAATATCCACAAATGATCTCTGGATTTGACCTGATGTTGATCTATGCTACAGGTAGAGTAGTACAATTTGATTTTATAAATTTCTAATTTGATCGATTGTAAGGGATCATTTTGATTTTATCTATCATATTAGGAGCGTTTTTATCTACTAGCATCACTAACATTTTGTTTTACAGCTACTTTCTTTTATTTTTTCCTCTTTCTCCCTTGTTTTCAATTTTTGTTTTTAGCTTACTATTGCATTGGTCTTTGCCAGAACCACCACCTTGGAATGAGCTGAAATTTGGTGGACATATAGAAGATGATGTGCTGATCAAGGCTCACTAGCTTTGGTTGTGAGTGCCCTCCTATTTCGGCCAAATTCCTTCATTTATACCATTTTTTCTTATTTTTAAATTTTTTATTTAATTTTTAGGTTCTCCTTAGTGGTAATTTTTGAGTTGTAGTGGTCTAGCAATTTTTAAAAATGTCTAGATATGTTAATTACACTTGTTTTGAGTGATTTTTAGCCTTTGTTGTTGTGCTATAGTGATTTCAATCTTGTTTCATTATTTCATCCTATTTTGAGTAGTGTATGTGTAGTGTAGTGTCTTTTGCTACATATCTTCCATTTCTGCATCCTATATGTGCATTTTTGCATCTTGCCGGTATTTCTGCATTTTACATATTGCATGTTGTGTTGTAGTGTTTTCTGTCTTGTGTCATTATTTCAGCTTATTTTGTGTAATATTAGTGTAATGTTTGGTTGCTAGTTCTTTTTCCTATCATGATATTGGGAATTGGTTCTAAAACTACTAAGAAAGATGAGAAGACTAGCTAATCAATAAAAAAGAAAAGAGAGAGAAAATTGGTTCTGTAAGGATAGAGCATAGCCTTAATGAATTAGCCTCCTTGCTGAGACAATGGATAATACTTGCACAAAGACTTGCCCCATTTTAGCCAACTGAGTCGTGTCCTATATTTCATCAAGTGGAAAATTTTTACCAAGCTCATCCTGCTTACCATCAAGTAGACCAAGCTACTGCAGTAAGTAATTTTCCTGGTGAACATCCATATCAGTATCAACAATAGCAATTCTATGACAGTAGTCTTACTGAATATGATCTTGGTTGGCTAGACCATCCTAATGCGCCATATGAGAATAGTTCTGGCCAATTTTAGCAGTAGAAATTTTATGATCCTTCCCCTGAGGCATATGGCACTAAATGCATGGACTGTTCTAATATACCCTATGATAGTATTATGGCCAGTATCAGTAGTAGCAACAACCAATTATGCATGAACAAGATCCTGGAGTAGCTATTCAACCTGAACCTATATTGTAGGAGTTGATATAGCAATTGGCAACTAATACCATTCAGTTTTAGCAAAGAATAGAAACCATAATGTAGAGCTTAGAAAATCAAATTGGACAATTGGCTTCTTCACTAAGTTAGTTGCAAGCCCAAGGTTTTGGCCAGATCTTGCATGATAAGCCATCTGACCCTTAACTAGAAAAACTAGAAGCTGAAATTAGTGCCAAATTAGAAGGAGTCAATTGCTGAATCAAATCAAGGCACTTATGATAAGCTTCATGCAAAATCCCCTAATTCATTTGAAAATTCTATCCCTTTCCAAATAATTAACAATCATTTAGAAAAGCATATGGTTTCAGAATTAGATGTCATTAATATGCATGATGATGAAATTTCTAATTTGGTTGAATGTGAAATGCATGTTAATGAAGTACATGATGATATACTAGTTGAGTTTCCTAAAGGTATAGGATTCTTAGATGTTTATTGTTTTGGATGTTCTACATGCTGTCATAAGAATAGCAAGTATGCTACTTGTGCTAAAATTTTTGCATATTTTGAAAATTTTGGATGTTCTGCGTGAGTAATGACATTGCATGTTTTGAAAATTTTGCACCTTTAAGAAATAATGCTGCATGCTTTAAGTTTCTTGAGTCCTTGGGAAATTATGTTGCTCTTTTGAAAGAATTTGTTAAGCTTCTAGGTGATGTTGCAGTCCTTCCCATAGAAAGCATTCCGTCAATGCAATAGCCACCAAGATTTTCAACCAATGGAAGCCAAGAACAAGCATCAAATGAAGAAGATGTTCAATCAGTAATGGAACCAGTTGCAGAAGAGGAGTTGGCGTCAGTAGCGAAAGAAAAATCAGAAGAAGAAAGGAATTTTGAAAAAGAATTAAAAGAAGAACACACCCCTCAACTTGAAGTTACTAGTGCTGTCCCTCCATTTCTTGCTTCTCCATTTCCCAAGAGAGAAGAGCATAAGGAGATAAGTGTGGGGGAAGACACGTCCATTGTCATTCAAAGCGAGTTTCCTCACACTTCCAAGGAACTAAAAATGTACTTATTGCAAAGACCTCTACTGGAATTGGCCAAGACAACAATGAACATTTATGATGGCATACTTAGCATTGATTGGATGGGCTAATAATGAGTTTTAATATCCTTAAAGCCATGAAATACCCTGCTAATGACTTTTCTATTTTATCTATTAATGTTGCTAATTTATCTATGCAAGATGTGATTAAATTGAGTACAAGTGCTGAACTTGAGTAGCTTGAAGTGACAAACATAATGAGTCCCAAGCAATGCTGCCGCCATGTCCACCTCTAGTCCTAAGCCATCCAAAGATCATTAAGCTGCACATACCTTTGGCCCCCATCACATGGGTTCTACCAAGAATAATTTTTGTTTCTTACCCCTCTCTTTATTTTCCTTGTCCTATACTTGCTGTTGATATTTGTTTTGCTGACTGGTTTATTTGGCTTTGAGCTTACATTGAGGATAATGTAATATTTAAATGTGGGGAGAGTTTTGATCTTTTGAGTTTGTTGTTGTGCCTTCAATTACCATTTTTCATTGAATTAAACCAAAAAATTTCGCTGCATAATAGAATTTTTTTTGCAATGTAGAATGTAGAAACCAAAAATATAGAATGCAAAATGTACAAAAAAAATTCTGCAGAATTCTGTAGAAAATTTTGAAAAAAAAATAGAACTTTTGAAAACTAGAATTTTTGTTTCAATGTAGTTTTTCATAGATGATGAGTTTCTTTAACCTTCAAATGAGTTGCAAGTGATTTTATGGTTGCATAGCATGTTTAGACAAATAGTCTTGAACTTAATTTACATTGAGAAGAAATTGTATTACTTATGGATTGATTTTGGTAGACATATAGCTTGTGAGGTTTTTGAGCCATTGTTGAACATTCTTGATAGATTTCTCCTTCTTTCTTGTGTGTGAATATTCTTCCATGGTTTTGTGCTCTAGAACTTACTTTGATTCTTTTTAAGATAACATTGGCATGTATGCATAAAGATGATTAAGGCATTTCTTCGTTGAGCCATTCTTTTCCATTTTAGCTTACCTTCTAATGAATTTACCATTGTTAAGCCCTTTGAGCCTTCACATTGAACTTTTCTACTTAACCATCCTTCTAAACTAAGTGTGGGGGGGATGTGCTATTAAATGGCAAAGTGTGTGACTCATTGGGATTGTGCTAAAAGAAGAAGTCAAAAGGCAAAGTGTGGTTCATGATATTGGTCAAGAAAAGAAAAAAAAAGGAGTGCTGAAAAGAAGAGAAAATGCAGAAAATTTTGCTTAACTAGAAAAATTCTGCATAAATTCTGTAGAAAATCCAAAAAAAGAAAAAAAGAAGGCGAGAAAAAGAGGTGCCATCCACACCAGAAAATTTTGGATAATTATGCCCTCTTTGATGTTGAAATTCCCATATTCATAGCATTCCCTTCCTTTCCTTTCTTTTCCCTTTAGCCACATTACTACCTTTTGAAGTCCTTATGATTTGTGTTATGCATACAATTTTGGTAGTGTAGATTAGATGACAAGCAAGCTTATGCTAGTGCATTTTCATGGAAAGAATTTCAAAGAAACACTTGCCTATTCGAAGCACAATGAGAGTTGTGAGGAGAGCTTCCATGCAAAGTCTACCAAGATTAATCTACCTTTTGATGAAGTAACTTGCTAATCTAGTTTGAGTTTTGATTTCTAAAGATGAGCAACATGTTGTGCTATGTAACCTGAATATTGCTTGCATTCTTGTTTGTCCTAAGACTCTTATCATTGCTAAAAAACTTCAGGCTTTTTATCTTCTTGCCTTGTCCCCTTGTGTTTTTGTTTAGTGTTTTGTTTTGTGTTTTGCCCGAGAGTGCAAAAGCTAAGTGCAGGGGAATGTGATAACACAATATTTCATGCATTTATTTGTGCTCATACTTAGCATTTTAAGCTTCAAAATTCCTTATTCTCAGCTGTGTTAGTGTGTATATATGATTTTATGTCAATTGGATTCATCTTACAAAATTCTGCATAATCGGCCATTTTGAGTAGTTTCTATAATTTAGCTATATCTCAAGCTACACTTATCCAATTGATGTGATTGTTGTCTTTTAGAAAATCTAAGAGATAGATCTACAACTTTCATGAAGACTACAAAAGCTGAATCACATGATTGGTCATCCAAAATTAGAACTCAATTCAGAATCAGAATACTATCTCACTAAGACCTTGGGTAGCTGACCTCTGTGCATTCCATTGATCATAACTAGAGCTATAGAGGCTCAATTATGGTGAAATAAATCCAAATGGAAGTGGAGACATAAAGCCACATTTCCTATGAAGACTTCCAGACTTGAAAACATCAAATTAGGCATCAAAATGGAGCTGCAATTCGTGATAGAAATGTTGATAGAATAGGCTCTACAGAATTGGACTTTTAAGGCCCCAGCTGGCATGGATCTTGAGCCCATTGCACCATCCTTTGATCCAACACACACTTAGCCAGCTAGAGACCTATAAGCCAGTAGAAGAAGTAGAGAAAGTAGTCTACAAATAGGCACAACACGCAAGGCAGAGGGATGAAGTAATTAGACAGCTTTCTACCAACATGCTACCTTCTTTCTTCTTCCCGGGCAAGGCCTTTGGAGAGGAGTTTTTCATTCACTTTTGAGAGTGTTTTGGTGTAGTTTTTAGCTTAGTTCCTAGTAGCTTAGGTTAGCTCATTTTTCTTTCTTTTTCTTTGTATTTTTCTACCTCTATGGAAGGCTGAACCTGTAACTAGCACAAGGGATTAATAAAGATTGAAGATTTATGATGACATCTTGTTCTTCCATTTCACATTCAATTGTTGTTAAGTTCTTTCCTATACCCTCTCTATTTTGATGTGAATATCTAAGTTTAATGACTTCATTTGATTTAGATATTATATGATTGTTGCTTAATGATCTATTATTGGCAGAGGATAGGAAAACTAGGTAATGCATTGAGCTTTTGATGTGTTGCTTGCGTAACAGAATCTTGACTGCATAGGAGGGATTCATAAATCATTCCAAGGTTTCTTATTATGGTTTTCATCAATTGAATGAATCTTAAGTGATCAAGGATGCATTAATCTCAAGCTAGTTAATTTCTTTGGGCTGGTTGCTTGTTATTTCTTGTGTTTTTGTTTTTGTTTTTTTAGTGTAGCTTAGGAATTAGTTTTTACCAAACCTCCCCATTTACATCTCTTAATTTGGTTGATAATATCCATAAATGATCTTTGGGTTTGACCCAGTATTGCTCTATACTACAAGTAAAGTAGTGCAATCAGATTTTATAAATTTCTAATTTGATCGGCTGCGATAACCAAACATAGGGTTCTTACTTACAATTTATGGAATTATCATCGACACTAAAGATTTATTACTTTCTAAATATTTATCCAAGAATTACCTACAAGCAAGATAACTCTTTTTCTTCCCTAAATTCAATAATCCAGCCCAACACTAAAGTTAAATTCTTGACACTAATCAATTTGGCATGAAGCCATCCAAATCATATCAATGATAGCATTACAATTAGGAAAATGTTAAAACCAAATAACAATTCACCCAGCATGAATTTGTTAATCAATTCTATATTTCTTTTAGGTACACAATGAAAACTTGGATCATAATTATGTCACCTAATTGCTACTTTCACCAATTTATATAACAATTACGGACTATGTAACTAGTGTAGCATTTAATCACAAGGAAGATTAACTAATTAGCTACTTTAGAAAATCAACCATGCAATCATATGAATTTAAAACAGTGAAATATTGATATTCAGAATAAGAATAAACTGTAATTCAAATCATTCTAAAGATTAACCTATAGGGAGACATCCCAATCGGCATCTTTTATGTTGTCCAATAAGCCCACAATGCATCCCCAAGCCTAAGTCTCCAGTCTTCTCTGTTTGGTTTCACAATCTTTTCCAAGAAAGATTTGACTTCTCTATTGGATACCTCAGCTTGTCCATTTGTTTAGGGGTGATATGGTGTAGATGTTTTATGAATAACACTTTGCCTTCTCATTAATGTCTCCACTACATGATTGCAAAAATGACTACCTTGATCATTGATTATTGCTCTTGGTATTCCAAACCTACTAAATATGTTAGATCTAAACAAACCTACAACAACTTTGCAATCATCCGTTTTTATGGCCCTTCCTTCAACCCATCTTGAAACACAATCAACTACAAGCAATATATAAATAAATTTGAAAAATGAAGGAAATGGACCCATAAAATCAACACCCCACACGTCAAAGATTTCACATATAAGCATATTGATTTGTAGCATTTCATTCCTATGAGATAAATTTCCTATCTTTTGACATTATTCATAATTTTTACAGGAGACATAAACATCATGGAATGGTATAGGCCAATAGAAACCACTGTCTAACACCTTCCTAGCTATTCTTTTGGGTCCAAAATGACCTCCACAAGCATAAGCATGACAAAAAGTAAGTATAGACTAAATTTTAGAATCAGGCACACAGCTTTTAAAAATCTAATTAGAATAATATGTCCATAAATATGAATGATCCCATACTATTATATGTGAAATTTGGCTTGTCCTAGATGGATCTATGAGTAGCCAGAGAGGGATAACGGACCAGCTTGAGAAATGCTCAAATTTCTCTATCATTAGATCGCGTCATGAAGTGACCTCCTCAGCTTGAGCTCGTGCATTACAAAGCAAGCTTAACCTCGACTTCCCCATCTTGAGGACAGGCACGTCCCCTGACTAAACAATTTGGCTAATGAAGTATGAATAGTGACCTAGGAGCTTGCTAGATAAAAACCCATTTGCACTTTACCCAATAGATACACCAAGCCCACTTACTAAAGATAATCTACGATAGTCGAATAATGGGATTCTATCAATTTATTCTGCCTCTATAATAAATGTTGATGTAAAAGATTTACTACATATGAAATTACCATTGTAACCTCATCTCTGTATAAATATGAGGAACAAGCCTTCTATAAAGGAGAGAGAACATCTTTCATGTTAGCAAAAACTGCCAAAATAGAGAAAGGAGAATTTGATAGTTGAAACTCTATAGAAACATTTTCACTATAATACATTACTATGGATGTAAGGTCTGGTTATATCAAGATTTGGCCAAACCACATTAAAAATCTTGTATCTTCTTACTGCTATTCCCTTCTCCCTTGTGTGTTTTGTTGATTTGTTGTGTCCAAACAAGTGTATGGTCAGTGACCTTGAAAGAATCCCCCCATTAGCAGGAGTTTCGCTCAATACCAAAATTAGACATTAACATTTTTGGCACCATCTGTGGGGATCTCACCTATTGTGGTTCATTTCCTACTGCAATGGCCAAGGGAAGAGCCACCAAAACATCAAATGTGTAATCCCTTCCTCCAGAGGGTCATGTCTCAATAATAGATTCATCCATCGCTCCTATCATCAAACAATCACTGGCATCCCTCCAGCCAGCTCTATACAATTGGTTCTTGCCACTAATGGTACAGATGGAGTACAAACCTGGCTCCTGTATCAGGAGAAGCTTGAACACATGATAGGAGAGCTGGCTAAATCAGTCACACTATTTAAGCAAGCATAAACCCAAAATGCTCAAGGATGGGTCAAAATCACCACACCTAGAGTTGAATGTTAAAGCAAACTTTGAATTGCTATCCTCATGGTTGGAAAAGTGAACCATGCCACCAAGTCTCTAGCCAATGACTGGGAAGGGGGCTTGCACATTTTGGTGGAAGATCTCCTTCAAAGAGTCAAGCATTTGGAGGAGCTTCCTCAAACTCAAAATGATTGAGGTCACCTTACAAAACGAATTCCTTTCTCTAGGGAGATCAAGGAGGAACCCCTCCTATGCAAACTTAAGGTCCCATCCATTTGGCTATATGATGGAGATAGTAACCTGCACAACCATTTGAACCTATTCAATATGAAAATGGATCTTCAAACCTGCAACCCATTAATCAAGTGTCACATCTTCCCTGCTACTTTGGGTGAAGTCCCTTGAATGTGGTTTAGGAGCTTCCTAGGTTGTAGCATTAGTAGTTGGGAGGAGTATCAGGAAAAATTCATTAACCAGTACCGAGCGCTAAAGAAGCAACTCACACCCCATGCCATCTTGCTATAGTCTTATAGGGTACGTACAAAATTTGAAACACTATATCACTTGCTGTAGGCGTGAAGTCAACAATGTGGAAAAGCCCTCAGATGAGGCCATCCTGACTACCGTCTCAGTAGGACTTCATAGAGACAGAAAGCTATTTAAAAGTTTGTACAAGTCCCTAGTTGGTAACTTGGGTGAATTTTACAAGTGAGCCACGAAGTAGATCAGATGGGAAGGGACTTTTGATTCGTATAGACCCAAGACAGGTAGCCCGGCCCAAAGTATGAAGAGCAGTAACTATGGAAATGGAAATGACAGCCTCAATCATCAGCTCGCTAAGAAGAGCAAGGATGAATGAGCCCCATTTTTAGGTTGTCACAACACCTATATCATATTGCCAAATCCCCAGGACATGATCTTTGCAATGGAAATTGACAAAGAGGATTTTGGAAGGCCTCCAGTCTTGAAGACTCCCTGTAAGTCCAGACTCAACCATGGGAAATTTTGTACGTACTACAATGAGTTCAAGCATGTTACCATAGAGAGCTAGGCACTGAGAGACGCTATCAATGATCTCATCAAAAGAGGTTGCTTGCATGACTATATTGTGCAGCCTTCCAAACAATGGCTTGGACTATCTTGACAGGACTTTGAGCAATAGCAATATCCTACTATCAAGATTGTCTTTTAAATTTCTGTAATTATTGTAAATTATGTAAACATTTTGAATACTCAACTGATTTTAATTTTTCTTCAAACAGGTGATTTGCCTAATTGGCCACCCTTTTACTTAGGCACAAGATCGCCCTGACCATAAGATCGGTCACCTTTTATTTAGGCACAAGATCGCCTTGGCTACAAGATCGACCAACTTTGATTTCAGACCTCTTATGCTAACCTTACCATTTTGCAGCTCTTATGTGAATTTATCCATTTGGCCATAAGTTCGGCTCGAGCACGAGATCACTCACCCTTTAATTTTGCAACTCTCATGCAAACTCTACTATTGTATAGCTCTTATGTGAACCTATCTATTTGGCCATGAGATTGGCTTGAGCATGAGATTGCTCTTTCTTTAATTTCGTAGCTCTCATGCGAACTCTACTATTTTACAGCTTTCATGCGAACTTATCTATTTGGACACAAGATTAGCTCGAGTACGAGATTACTCTAATTTACTCACATAGCTTTCTGATTATTCATAAATCACACAGATTGTTCAAACAATGCATATATAAGAGCAACACATAGAGATTGTGAAAAGGAAACTGTATTCATTAGAAGACCTCAACGAGACAGAATTACATCAAAAAGCTCTAGATACAGGCTAATCATAATACAAAGGGAAAAACCTATGACTAAGAAGGAGGACTAGCCACAAAGGGCCACACCCTAGCTAATTAGAGGCCATGAACCACCAAGGTCCTGAAATTTTCCCTCCGATGCATCCCCGATGGCAGCACCGTAGCTCCTAATTTTCTTCGACCCACAACTCCTTGTTTGATTCACAAAGGAAGTAAATAAGGAAGTGCTAGGAACTTGGTCGATCGAATAATTGCCTCACGACAGGGTTGAGAGGACATAGTTTAAGATCCATATGAGATCCCTACATGTTATTAGAGAAGCTGATTCTTTTGAGTTCTCTATGCAATAGACCATACACACCTTAGTGGAAGGCTAGAATGTTGAAAGTAATGCTGGTTCATCCAAAATCTTCATGTTTTACTCAGTGCAGAGCTAGAAGGAATTTTCCTTCCCTTATATAGAGCCAAGTCTGACTCCATCAAAGGATCTAGATTCATATCCCCAATTGTCATCATCTATTGCCTTGGAAAAGGTTAAGGTTGACTCACCACCAACTACCAGACACGTGCCATGAGGAGTATGGCCTAAAGTAAATGAAATGACAGTCTTGGGAGAAGACTTTAACTAAATGGGTGCTGAAGAGTCTCAACTCCCAGCCCATAAAGTGAGTTGAGAGTTAGGGGGCTTATATTATATATGAAATTTGGCTTGCCCCAAATGGATCTACGAGCTACCCAAGAGTGATAAGGGACCAACTCAAGGAATGCTTAGATCACTTTATCATTAGATCGCATTGTGAAGTGACCTTCTTTGCTCGAGATCGTACATAACAAAGTGATCTCCACCTCGCCCTCCCTATCTCAAGGATGGGCATGTCCTTAGACTGAATGATCTAGCCAATGAAGTATGACTAGTGACTTGGAAGCTCACTAGACAGAAGACTCATTCATACTTTACCCAACAAACACACCGGGCCCACTTACTAAAGATAATCTGTAGTAGTCGAATAATAGGATTCTATCTTGTATAGTAAATGCTAATGTTATAGATTTACTACACATAAGATTACCATTGTAACCACATCTCCTCTATAGATATGAGGAAAAAGCCTTCTGCAAAGGAGAGAGAACATCTTTCATGTTAGTAGAAACTCTACTAAAGTATAGAGAGGAGAATTTGAGTGCCAAAACTCTATAGAAACATTTTCATACAATACATTACCATGGACGTAGGGTTTGGTCATATCCGAATTTGGCCAAATCGTATCAAAAATCTTGTATCTTCTTACTACTTTTCCCTTCTTCCTTGTGTGTTTTGCTGATTTGTTATGTCTGAACCAGTGCACGATTAGAAATCTCGAAAGAATACCCCCATTGGCCATAGTTTGGCTCAATACCAAAATTTGATGTTAACACATACATAATACCTTGCCTCACTTTTCAATTTATCCTTTTAAGCTTTACTCATATCATTAAGCAAGCTCCTGCTAACTAGACAATTTACCAAATTAGCATACCAAGGAACCATACCTTGTAGAGGGAATAATTGCTCATTAGGGAAGCATTCTTGCATAAGCTTGAGATTCTCTTCTCTTACTAATCAGCTTAAGTGATCTGCCATAAGATTTTAAGCTCCTTTCTTGTCCTTGATTTCAAGATCAAATTCTTGCAATAGAAGAATCCATTAGATCAATCTAGGCTTTGACTCCTTCTTTGCCAGTAAATATTTCAAAGCTGCATGGTCAAAAAACACAATCACTTTACAACCAAGTAAATAATACCAAAATTTGTCTAATGCAAAAACAATAGGCAAAAGTTCATTTTCAATGGTAGAATAATTGCACTAAGGAAAATTAAGTATCCTAGATGCATAATTAAACACATGAGCTTGTTTGCTAACCTATTGCCCTAAAACTACTCCAAATGCATAGTTACTCACATCACACATTATTTTGAATGGAAATTTCCAATTCATTGGTTGGATTATGGGGGCTATGGTCAATGTAGTTTTCAATTTGTCAAATGCATCCTTGCACTCTTAGTCAAATTCAAAGGGCACCTCTTTTTGCAACAATTTGGATAATGGCAAGGCAATCTTTGAAAAATCTTGAGTGAATCTGTGATAAAAACCTGCCAAATGTTTTGGCATCTAATTAATAAATGGAAGAGGAAAATGATCTTTCCTTGTCATAGCATTGAGCTTGTGGTAGTCGATGCATATCCATCACCCACTAACAAGTCTTATTCAAACGAACTCATTATCTTGATTTTGAACTACTATCACTCTAAATTTTTTTTGGTGCAACATGAGTCGGACTTACCCACTGGCTATCTGAGATTGGACAAATGACACCTACATCCAATAGCTTTAAAATCTTCTTTTTTAGTACCTCCATCATCTATGGATTCAATCTCCTTTGGGCCTCTCTACTTGATTTGGAACCTTTTTCTAATAGGAATAGATGCATGCACATTGATGGACTTATACCCTTGATGCTAGCTATAGTCCAACCAATTGTTGTTTTATGGTCTTGTAGCACTCTCAAAGGCCTCTCTTCTTGCAAAAGTGTCAATTTCTTTGTCATGATGACAGGTAACGTCTCATTATCTCCTAGGTAAAAGTACTTCAGGAGGTCAGGAAGGGGTTTTCATTCCAAAGCTGGTGCCCTTACCATAGAAGGTAATAATTTCTTATGAGATGGTGGAAATTCCAATTTGTTAGCATCATACCTTTTGGGAATAGGAGGTAATGACTATAATGCCAAAATTATTTCTTCAGCTTTAGAACTCGGTGGGATTGTTGCATCAATTCCCTCTAAACCCTTACTAAGCATGATTTCTAACTCATCCATGCCATTAAACTTTAAAACTTCTTGCACAAACACATCAACCACATCAATAGAAAACATAGATTGAACGTCAATACTAGGATACCTCAAGGCCTCGAATATATTGAATTTGACAATCTCCCCATCAAACTCCGTGGTTAAGGTACCATCATGAACATCAATCTTGCTCTTAGCTATTTTAAGGAAAGATCTTCCTAGCAATATTTAGGTAGGATTTAGAAAAGCATTATCCTCCATATTTAAAATGTAAAAAATAGCTGGAAAGATCATTTCATTAACTTGCACTAAAACATCTTCAACTACCCCCTTAAAGTATGCATTAGAACAGTCAGCTAACCAAATAATCACACCTATTTTTTTTAAAGGACCTATATTCAATGATGTGTACATGGATTGTGGCATGACATTTATAGATGCACCTAAATCTAACATGGCATGTTCAAGCTTAGTATTACCAATCACACAAGGAATTGTAAATGTACCAGGATCCTTTACATTTTTAGGGTGACTTACGTTGAATCACTACTAACACATTCTCCCCTACACATATCTTCTCATTACTCCTTAGCTTTCTTTTTGAAATGCAGAACTCTTTTAGAAACTTAGCATACCTTGGAACTTGCTTAATAGCATCAAGGAGAGGAATGTTCACTTCTACCTTGTGAAAAGTTTCAAATATTTCCTTCTTTAGCTCATCCTTTTTCGATTTAGACACTTTGCAAGGAAAAGGAAGAGGGACAAAATTAGTGGACTTATTCATAACTAATTGAGAATTTGCCATACGGGTTTCCACATCACTATTTTTGGCATCCCTCTCTGCTTGGTTTTTTTGGGCTGAATCTGAAGGATTTTGAACAAAGGAAGCAACTTCTTTCCCACTTTGCAATGTGATGGCTCTTGCATTCTCCTGAGGATTTACAACTATTTGGGAAGTCAATTTTCTAGAAGCTTGAACTTCAAGATTGTTCACTGTAGTAGCTAATTGACTTACTTACTTCTCCAAATTTTGTATGCTTGATCTTGTCCCTTGTTGTAATTTTTACATGTGAGTTACAAAACTTTTAAACATATCCTTAAGAGATGTACCATTGGACTGAGCTACTTGTTTAGGGTGATATGGCTGTTGAAATTGTTGAAATCCTGAGTGCTTGTTTCGAAAGTTATTATGCTCCAACTGCCTATTTCCTCCATAACTGAGATTAGGATGATCTCTCCACTCTAGATTATAGGTGTTAGAATATAGACCATATTTTCATTAGGGTTGTCTTGGAACTCCTCCAATAGAATTATCCTATTAACTAACTCATCTTCTTGTAAACTAGGTCATTCATCCATAGGATGACTAGCCACTAAATAGATTCCACACACCTTGACAGCTTGCACATGGTTCACTACCATCTATCTCACCAACAAAGTTAAATTTGAAATTTAACATTCAAGGCTTGATGTACTACCTTATTAATCTTTTTAGGCATGTGATCCATTCTCATCCTAAATTGTTGTGAATTTGCTGCCATGTTGGAAATCAAAGTCTTCGTAGCCTTCGATGTCCTAACCACCAATGCTCCTACACTAGTAGCATATGCCATACTCCTATCCATTGCTAATAGTTCCTCATAAAAGTATTGGATTTGTAGTAGATCAGAAATATGATGATGTGGGCAGCTTGCGATAACGTTTTGAAATGCTCTCAATACTCATACAAAGTTTCTTCATTGAATTATCGAATACCACATATATCCTTCCTTATGCTGGTGGTTCGTGAAATAGGGAAATACTTCTTTAGAAAGAATCACTTCATCTCATTCCAAGAATTAATTGACCTTGAAGGAAGGCCATATAACCACTCCTTAGCTAAATGTACCAAAAAAAAAAGGGAAATCTCACAGCTTCACTTGCTCTTCTAAAATGCCTTGTGGCTTCATGCTCGGACATACTATGTGAAATTTGTTTAGATGTTTATGAGGATCCTCATTTATAAAACTATGAAAAGTAGGTAGCAAATGTATTAGTCCTAACTTCAATTCAAAAGTAGTTTCTAAAATGGGAAACTAAATACATAAGGGCTGATGATTAAAATTCAAAGCAGCCAACTACTTTGAGGTCCTGTTATTTGCAGCCATGTCTTCCCTTTCAGCATGTTATACTACACAATGTCTAGCTTCTCTCTTTAGCCTGTGGTCAATTCTCTCAATTTCTTGATCAAAATTAAAGCCTCTCATATGGGAAGATCAAGTCTTAAACAAAGAGAAAACACATTTATTTTGAAAAAAAAAAAACAAGACACAATAAAAATCACTAATATGATTTATAAAAAGAAAATAAAAAGTGAAAAATGAAAACCCAAAATAACTAACACAGATGTACAAAACCTAATCTAGAATTAGTTCCCCAGCAACGGTGCCAATTTGACCTCATGTTGAGTGCAACCAAAATAATACCTTACTCTCAATGATATAACAATGGATCAGATGAGCTAGGGTCGAATCCACAAGGACTGACAAATCTGTTCATGGTCCTAAATCTCAGTTATTATGCAATTGCAAACACACACAAAAAGGAACTTATGTTGGAAGAAAATTTAAAATCAATAGAAGTAATAAATTAAAGTAGACAAAATTACATGAAATATCAATTAAGGACAGATCCGGATCAAGGGGGTTCTTACTTACAATTTATGGATTTATCATTGGCACTAAGGATTTATTCCTTTTTGAATATTTAACCAAGAATTACCTACAAGCAACATAACTCTTTTTCTTCCCTAAATTCATTAACCCAGCCCAGCACTAGAGTTAAATTCTTGATACTAATCAATTTCATATGAAGCCATCCAAATCATATCAACAACAACATTATAATTAGGAAAAGGTTAAAACTAAAAAACAATTCACCTTACATGAATTAATTAATCCATTCTATATTTCTTTTAGGTGTATAATGAAAATTCGGATCATAATTATGTCACCTAATCACTACTTTCACCAATTAACATAACAATTATGGATTATTTAACTAGTGTAGCATTCAATCACAAGGAAGATTAACTAATTAGCTACTTTAGAAAATCAGCCATGCAATCATATGAATTTAAAACAAAGAAATATAGATATTTCAAATAAGAATAAATTGTAATTCAAATCATATGTCTCACAATCAGGAAAAACTGAACTTCAAAATTCCGATAACTCTTAAAGAAGAAAATTAGCTCCTTATGATAAGAAAAACATAGAAAAAGAAGTTCTACCCCCTTTGCAACCCCAAGACATCCTATATATAGTAAAATGGGCTAGAGAAAGTTGAAATTCGAAGATCAATAAATCCCCAAATTATCTTCCATATATAAGGAGATTTCATTATCTAACTTAACATCCTATTTTGAACCAGATTTATGTCTCTTCAGAAAAGATATAAGCCCTAATGTTAGCTTTGCAACACATTATACCTTGCTCAAAACAGAGGCCTACAACTTCAATTATGGGCTAAAAAATCGACACTGCCCTAAGCAGTCTACCTAGACACAAGATTTCAAATTCCCTATTTAATTACTCCTTCAAAATGACCTTATTTTAATTTAGGCCCTGCATGAAAGTTGTATCCCTAGATGTGTAGATGAATTTTCACATTTGAATTGCCTGATTCCAACATCAGAAGCCTCAAAAACATTAATTTAAATTATCAAGGTTAAGTAAAAATCCTACTTTTATCTAGGTTAGGATAGATTTTGAGATCTTGTTCGATAGTCTAAATGAGTATGGATTTTGGTCCGTAATACCATTCTGTAAAGTTTTTGATATCATCTACAATTTCTTTGAAAGATTCATTCATGTTTTGAACTTCTAACCTAATGAAAAACTTGAAATAAGGGATAAAGGTCATAAACATAAAATGCTAGAATTTTCTATTTTTTAAGCTCAATTATTCCTAATTCTTAATTCATCATCCTAAACACAAATATTAACATTAATAATGATAATAAAACATAAATTCTAACAAATAGATTAATTTAAAAGGGAACAAAAATACAAAATAATGTATTTATCAGGTAGCCCATAAAGGAATAGAAAATAATAGCCAAAAATTATGACAAGGTTAATCCAAATAAAAACTCTTAGGTAACTTGATAAAACTTTTAAGACTTTAAATTGTAGAATTGGGCTCTGGGCTCAGCATTAAAGTTTTAGAGTTTTGTCTTAGCTTTTTAACCATATAATGATTGACACAATCTGACAACTGGAGCCCAAGTTATTGCCTAAAAGTTGAAACAATGTTAAAACCCTAACGTTAAGCAATTCATGTAATTAAGCTCCAAATTATGGCCAAATCACAAAACAAGGCCATTCACAAAATTAAAGCTTGATTAACATCCTAAGAGATAAAGTATGAGTGGAAATAAATGGAGAAATATTTTCTCATCGAAAAGCCCTTGATACGCCCTTGAGCAATCCCTTGAGATTTTATCATTCTCTCTCTCTTCAAAAAGATTTGACCCCTAAACTTTAAGGCTTATTGCAAAAGGGGAAAGATTAGAAAAATGAAAGGAAGCATTAACATTAAATGACTCATCTTTTCTCTAAAATATCCCTTTGTCATAAGCTCTTTAACTTGTCTATATGTTGGCTAGTTAGGTTTGTGAACTCTAAGAATGAAATAAATTTGGTGTTCTATCCCTCTTGATGGTGGCAAACCAGCACTTCCTTGGAAAATAACTCTTGAAATTCCTACAAAAACAACTTAGTAGCACTAAGCAAAGCATTAATATCATGATTATCATTAAAAAGAATAGGCATAGGATGATCACAATATAAGGCTTATTTCACATTAGTATACTTGGCAATGACTCTCCATTTCTTCTTTCATTATTTTTCACTTGCACTCAACTCCCTTTTATATTATTTTCTCACTTTGTCTTCACTTTTCTTGTCTTTTTCTTCACTCTTATTCTTTTGTTCTTCAGTCATTTTCTTCTCTCTTTTTATTTGGTCTTCTAAAATTTGCTTGGGGATGAGGAGCACAAGAGTAATAGTTTTGTTATTCTTTTTGAAGTTATATCAATTTAGGTAGCCATTATGCTTGACATGTCTATCAAATTGCCATGGCCTACCAAGCAATAGATGGGTTGTTTGCATAGGTTCAATATAACATAAAATTTTATCTTGATACCTCCCCATAGAAAAGGATATTAGCACTTGTTTTATTATCTTTACCTTCCCACTTTCTTTCAATCAGTAAAGCTTGTAAGACATGGGATGATTTGGGTAGGCAAGGGCACTTTTTCCACTATAATTATGCTAAAAACATTTGCACAACCTTCCCCATCTATGATCACGTTGTAAACTTTTACCATTAAGTAGCATATAGTGTGGAAGATATACTCTCTTTGCTCATGATCTCACTCCTTAGCTTAGGTACTCAAAGTTCTTCTCACCACTAGTGTTTCTCCTTAAACTACCAAATCAAGAACATAATTACTCTCTTTACAAGTTGAATTAGACCTTTCTTCCTTCTTTTCATGCTCACTACCCAATTCAACTCTCTTTTAGCTTTCATGGTCATTGCCCTTTTATTTGGGCATTCATAAGCATAATGGTCATGTCATAAACATCTAAAGCAGTTGATATATCTTTACTTTTGTGGCACCTCCATTTTTCCATTGCCTTTTGCATCTTCATTCTTTGGTTTTGAGGTGATGTGTTATTTTTGCAAGCGTACGGGGCAGTTGTAGCAAAGTCTGGTGAATACGGGTCGAATCCCATAGGGATCTTGTTTATCAATTACCAAATGTTTGTAATGAAAGATGCCCAAATCAAATAAGAATAGCAAAAGTAATAGAAAGAAAGAATGGAAAGATTAACAAGCAAATAATAATTAAAGTTCAATTCTAAAAGGCTTAGGATTAAATTTTCATCACAGTTATGATCTTTAGTAAGTAATTGAATTCTTTCCTAGTGTGATTACTTATTTAATTGAGGAAGGTTTTGCCTAAGTTAATTATTAGCCTCTTTCAAGGTCTAATAATAGCATTTAAATTAACCCAATTTCCTACTTTTATGGTTTAGATTAATTTAAACCCTTTAAGATCTATGCAAACCAAATTCAAATCCTAAAGAAACTTAATCTACAATCGTGATTAAAATCTCTTTATTCAACTATTAGTTTTCTAGTGGCAATATTCTCTTTTTGATACTTCAACTATCTACCTAAGACATGATAAAACATTAGCCAAATACTTTATTAAGAATATTGCAGGCATAATAGTTGAATCAAATTAATTCTGTTAATCACAATAGAAAATTCATCAATAATATTAAAGAATCATAATTAGGTTATTCCCAATCCTAGAATAAAGATCTACTCAGACATGATAGGAATAAAAACCATTCTCATCAATAAAATAAATTGCATAAAGTTTAAAATAAAGAAAGAAAGAAATAAAGAATAAAAGATGAATTGAAATAAGAAAGCTATGATGAATGTAACTAGAATTCTTAAAAGAACATTAAGCAAATAAGGAATCCTAATTTGTACTCAGAAAACTCCTAGGAAAGTAAGAAAACTTGTGCTCTAAGTAATCCTAATTAAGGGAAACTAATGAATGATTAGGGATGCCTTCAGGTCAACTATTTATAATAGTTTTTGAGCTTGGAACACGGTCATGCTTCAGGACACAGGTTGGTTGTGTTTCAGGCTGGATGGCTTCTAGAATAATTTCTAATTTTGCACCAAACATGACCATGTTTAGCACTAGTTCCATGATTTCTTTCAGCTTCTTTGCACAATTAACTTGAACTCTTCACATCTTCTTCCTTAGCTTCTTCTTGATCTTAGTGTGTTGCATTCTTTAGCTTTTTATTTCCTTTTAAAGCCTCTTTTGCTAATCTAAAAAGACAAATGCAGACTAAGGCAGTATTAAGAACAAACTAACTAAACTAAGATAAAAGGTATAGCAAAAACCATAAATTAATAACCAATCAAGCGGTGATAATTAATATATTTATAGACATTTTACTTATTTATCATGAGGAAATTTTGGCCATAGGCTTCTTGGTGGCTTTAATGTCCCTTGAATCATGTCTCTTATCCCAATTAGTCCTACAAGTGGAACTTCATTGATGTACAACCTTGGAAGAGGTCATTCTCATAAGTTGCCTCTCCACCTTCATTGCCATATGTACCATGTCTTCAAGTTTGATATAGTGTTGAAGGTCCATTATGTTAGCAATGTCATGATTCAAGCCACATAAAAACCATGCCATGGTAGCCTTTCTATCCTCTTCCACATTGGCTCTTATTATTGTCACCTCCATCTCTTTGTCATATTCCTCTTTGGAACCTTGAGTAAGGCCTTGGAGCTTTTGATACAATTCTTTATAATAGTGTGAAGGGACAAATCTCTTTCTCATGATGGTTTTCAACTCTTCCTAAGTTGCCATGGGTCTTTCTAATTTCCTTCTTCTACTTTGCATAAGTTGATCCCACCAAATGATAGAAAAATCAATCAATTCTATGACAGCTAATTTTACCTTCTTCTCGTCTGATAGTCATCGCAAGCAAAGACTAGCTCAACCTTTTTCTCCCATTCAAAATAAGTTTCTGGATCACTCTTGCCTTAAGAAGATGGGATTAATATCTTAATATTATGAAGGTTTGAATCCATCCTTTCTATTCTAGGTCTCTCATGTATTCTACCCAAGGGTCTCTTATCCTTTCTTCTTGCACTCCTCTTGATTTCATGTGGAGAAGCAGACAACTCCTCTTCTTCTCTTTTAACCCTCAAATCCCCTTCATTGTTCTCTTATTGGTCATCAGTTCTTCTAGTTCTTCTTTTGTGGGAATGTATCCTATTCTCTACATTTGTGATTCTTTCACCAAGCCCATCAATCTTCATATTCACTCTTTCAAATTATTGTTGCATGGCCCTAAGAGTAAACATGACTTCATTGAATTGAGATCCTCCACCTTCTGTCTTTAAGCAAGAAATGAATTCTATAAAGTAAATGTTAGGAAAATATGGAGCTCCCTAAATCACACCCTCACAAGTGTTTTAAGTCACTCTACTTGTGTTTGTTCACACAATTAGACTTTTACCCTCTATTATGCTCATAATACACTCACATGTTATCATTCTAGTTCTTTCCTTTGAGCACTATGAGAACAAGATGACAAATCTTGGAGTTTACACACTGTAGCACTCAATATCACACAACACTCAAATCACGAAATGTGGCATCAACCAACATGACTAAAGAAGCAATGAGTGAGTAAGGAACAAAAAAGAAAATGGACAATATAAGGTCAAAAAGTTTAGGCCAAAAATAGAATTTTTTTTAGGGCTATGATAGAAACCTCTTAGAGGAGTTGAAGGAAAAATAGAGGAAATTATCAAGAAATTGCCACACAATTTGAACTCTAAGCTAGCATATTGATCATGCAATCACAAAAAAACATATTCAAGTTAATTACAAAGGAAATTGAATCAAAACAGCCCACTAGATTTACTAGGACTTACCTTAAAAAGACTTTAAATTTTTTTGTTGTGTTTCCAATTTTGTGACATCACTTGTTCTCTTGATATTTGTCTTTTGATGTTTTACACTTCTTTTCTTTTGTTTATTTTGCTACTTTCCTTGGCACACTCTTCTTTTCCCTGATTTTTTCTTTTCCCTATTGTTACTTCTCCTTTCTTTTATTTTTCTCAACACTTCTTCCTTGCTATCCAAAATTTTTTTTTCTAGCACTTAGCACAATTTTGAACAACCTAAAGACACTTAAATTCAATCACAATTGGCACAAATTAATTCCCAATTATGAGCACTTATATTGAATATACCTATGATGCAAAACACAATCAAAATTAAGCTAAGACAACAACAAAAATTCTAGAGCAATTAGGCTCAAAGTTTTGGCAAAAGTAAGGGATATAGGGGGCAATAAGCAATATGTGGTGCAATTTTTGGAGGAAATGGCTCCAAATCACACCAAATGAAGTGTAATTTAGTCTTACACTAATTGAAACACAAAAACAAAGCAAAAGATATTTAAACAAATCAACAAGCACTTGAAATGCAATAAGGAAAATGAAGATAATTCTTTATAAATTTTAGCAGGAACTCCTTAAGCAAAACATAGAAATGAAATAGAAAAGTCAAGGAAATGATCAGCAAATTTTGATAGAATAAAACTATGATCAAACACTTAAAGTACATAAATGAAACACAAATTTTTTTTACAAAAATAGATCATAAACAATAGGGAAATTGAAGCAAAATCCAACAAACTAAATGTGACAATGAACACAAAATTTTCACAAGACTTACAATTCAATTGGATAATAATTAATCAAGTAATTAAGCTAAAAAATGTACACAAAAATTTAGAGACATTTTGCATAAACTTGGAAGTAAAATTGAAGAGATATTGCCTGAATCAGAAGAGTCAAAGCTTTTATGTCAAAGTGTTGTAATCTCCCATGGAGATGGCCATGGAACTTCTCTAATTCAGCTCAATTCAGCACCAAAAATTCAAATAAAAAAAAGGTTGTTGATGCCACACTTTAGATAGAATGAAGGAGAGTGATAAGTGATAAAATTAGACGTCACAAAGTGTAATCTTTTTAATAAGTCTTAAGTTCTGTTAAGAACCCTAGGAGAGAAACTTTTACCAGAGGAAAACACTCTTTTAAATCTAAATTGATCAAATTTGAATGGTGAGAGAAACATGCCTCCCCTCATAGAAATTAGGCTTAACTATGGGCTGGATTAAAGTCTTCCACAAGCTCAAGTTATAGCCCAAAATCTAATATGGTGTGAAAACCCCAACATTAAGCAATTAATTCAATTAAGCTCCAAATCCTAGTGAAATCATAAAATAAGGTCAATTCACTAAATTAAACTTAATTAACATCTTAACAGGTAGAGTATAAGAGGAAATAAATAGGGAAAATTAAAGGGCCCTTGATGTCCCTTTGAGTTTGCATCAGTTAGCCCTACACACAAGTTATTAAGGATTATTTGTTTGCCCAAGGGCAATATTTGACAAACTACCTATAGGTCAAATTCACATGAGGAAAACCTGCATGACAATGTTGGATTTTGATGGCATTCGTAGAGAATCCCAATAATAGATTGAGTTCTTACTCAAAATTAGCCTATGCACCTTTCATGTTCATTTTCAGGGTATATATATCACATCGGCCTTTAACATGCTATTTTGTAGAACATGAATTCACTTAAGAAGGGTTGTTCCCTCCACCTTACATCAGAAGCTTAATCAAAATTCATAATAGCTAATCTTTTGGTGGCTACCCATGGTGAGGAGGACTATGCTATTTACAAAGCCCTAACCATTCCTTTTGTAAGTGTTGATAATGGATAGTTAGAGCCTTCCTTTCAGTCCCTATTGTTTGCTTTTTTTCTTTATGTTATCGAAGGAGCACCAATCCCAAGGCCATGTCTAACCCAAGCTAGAAAAGCCATAACTCATATTATGCTTTCTAAAACTTTAAGCCTAGTTGTGGATTAGGTCAAAATTGCCATGGCATTCAAAAGCCTATCAAGCTATCAAAAGTTGATGAGTAATTTTGATCGGGTTTTGAGACAAGCAAGATAAACTATCACAATGCTCATATCTTTAACAAAAAAAGAAAGAAAGTTGGCTAGCTTGAAGGGTGTGAACTTGAAAGTGAAAGATTGTATATTCTTCACATTTTCCAAACCTTCCCTAGCCTACCATATGGAAGGAATAGACTTGACCTATCGAACTCTACCATAGATTTGGCATATAGCTTCATTCCTTTGCCAACTGTATCCAATTACAAGTATAAACACTTAAAGAAGAAACTCAATAATTCATGTTTTATAGAGCTAGATAACATCGATAAGCATAGAAAATCCTTTTCACCTTTTATAGTGGCTAGTGGCTATAAACCAGCCTAATGCCCAGACTTCAAAGAGAGTCACTATTGTTAGCTCATCTAGAATTTATCTATACTAATATAGCACTCATTACTTTTCTTTGATGTAGTAGGCTAAGATATTCTTCCCTTAATATATTGAAGAAGAACCAGAAATCTAATTAGGTAGTTGGTCATACCAACCAGATCAAAGAAATAAGGGAGAGGTCTTTTGAGGCTATTATAAGCTATGTTTGATAACGCAATCATCAAATAATATAAATATGAGAATTAGGAATTAGAAATGGATAATATTATTTGAACTCCTACTAAAGCTAAGACTCAAACCTAAGGCATGGATCCAATTGAAGAAAAATAGGACAAAGACATAGTAAGCCTAAACCTGGTCTTTTGAGGAATTCTTAAATCCTGAAGTTTAAGTCCCAAAATGGATACAGATCCATCTCCTTTTGAGAATTAGATTGATTTGTTATTGTGAAATCAACATTTTCACTTTGCTAACTTTTTTTTTTTTTTAAAAAAAAGGAGATCTATGGTCCCTCCATTACCACAAAGGAAAGATCATAAATATAAAATGTCTATGAGCCTTATAGTCTTTCAGTCTCAATAATCTAAGGAAACACATTGGATTTCTATATATTGGACTTTTGAAATCGAAAATCCTTTCTTTTTCAATTTAGGAATTGAATACACTTTATCTTTCAAATCAACTAGGTTTGAGCAAAGGCCATAGCTATTATAATAGTTGCCAACAGCATCACTATTGACAAATCTACCTTAGCATTAGGTAGTTGATACTTTCAAAGGGAGTAGGCTAATCATTTTGACAAAAGTCATGTAACTCTTAGTAATGGCTTCCATCACAAAAAAAAAAGGATTATTAATTTGATTTTCACATTAATGGATCATATTCTTAATTAGTTGAGGGCTTTTCAACTGGCTCAACACCTATCACTTAAGAAAAAAGATCCATCTATTGACCTTTCTTTTAGGGCAATGAGGTTGCTTTAGTGCACCATGCACTAGCTTACTATATTTCTACAAGTCAATGCTCATTTGGTGATTTGCTCACTTGTCAAATCCAATGTCAATTATAAAGCTGTACCAGAATCCAGTAGGAAGGGAAAGTCATTATCCTTCATTGGGGTGATTAGAGTGAGAATATCATAACTAGCTTTAACGGAGTAAGGTTAGGAAAATCAGGAATCGATATTGGAGATTGATGACCAAGAATGAACAAATTGCTTACTAGCATAAGATTATTTTCGTTAATCTACTAAAAGAAAGCCTTTGACTAATGGCATTTTGTTACCATATAACACTTACTTGATTTGGGAGAAAAGAACCTATGCCTATACCAAAAGAAAACCTTGTTGTTTGTGATATCTACTAGTAAGGCCTTTTCACATTGATTTATGCCTTGTAAATCTTTATATTTGGTCTAGTTTCATTTTATTTTTATGTCAACTAAAGTAGCACCAACTTAAATGGTGAGCTTTTGCTTTTGACTTGATACTTTTGAGGAAAAAATAATATCATCTACTATATTGGCCTTCCTACTTTGGCTAGATTCTTATTTTTTCTGTAAGTGAAGACATTCATTTTCGTAAGGCCCATTTATGTTATGGTTATAGAACACATGACCTCCCATTCTTACTTCAATTGTCAAATTACCTTATAAAAGGACTTAAAGGTCAAGCTTTAAAACAAGATAGAGGGCTAACTTTCTCAATTGCCTTCCTTTTTTTATTAGCTTTGTTAGATTGAGAAAAATGGGAAAGTACCTAACCTAATTCAATAAGATAAGAAAGATCAGTTAGTCAAGTGAAAAGTGTGAGGTTTAAGCCATAAGTGGTTAAGATTAAGTCAATTAAGTGAAGTCTACTAGGATTTTTCCTTATATATATTTTTTTAATTTAACTCATTGCTAGAACTCTAGCCTATTTGATTAGTACAATTGCTTTAAAGCTTTTTCTTCTATGCAAAGGATTAGATTTAGCCTAGTCTCTCAATTAACCTTCTATCCCACTTTACGAAAGGAGCCTAGTAGGAGTTAGGGATTTTATATGACAGGTTGAATGATTGAAAAGCTAATTCCTTTAATAAGACTTTGTTTTTTAATTCCCTACCTCTATCTCTCATCATCCTTTGCATTCCTAATCAATGGAAGTAGGCAAGGAATAAAGGAATAATGTACCTTAGGGATTCTAAAGATTTAAGGAGGATGTAACAAAAAGCAAGCATACTCTTAAATGAAATGAAAAATGGAATAAATAACTAGCTGCTATAGCTTGAAGCAAAGGTGCCTAGGAGCATAATAGGAACATCATTAGCAATAGTAGCTTCATTCTACCACTTTATATTCGTAGGCTAATGATTTTGAATGTTGAGCACCTAACCTACACCCTTCACCACTACTAGCTGGTATCCTTGTTTCATTATAGAGCTAGACAATTAATGACAGACTAGAATGAGAAAAGAACAAGCAATATGCTTTCTAGCTTTGCTTTCAAAGTAGCTTCCTCTTCTGCTTTGCCAGCATGAATGACAAGAAATGACTAAGTCAAGAGCAAAAATAAGAGAACTTCAAGACTATGCTTAATAAATAGGCCAACTTACTTTCTTCCTTTCAATTCAAAGAGTTGTTGCAAAGGATCAAAATGGTTAACGATTAAACCTCTTTTTAACTCAACTCATTTGACTTTTATCTTCTAACTTCTAGATACACCAAACTAAATTGGCAAATAGTTAGCTTACAAGCAAGAAAGAGTGAAAGTCATGTTTAAAAAGGTAAAATTGACTGACCTGGTCAGCCATAGCTGATCATTCTAGAATGGAGAAGAAAAGGATGTCAACTATTAGCAAAAAGAAAAAATGGGGAAGCAATTGGGAGAATGTTTTAGATTAAAGATTGGTTCCATTCCTTTGACTAACCCTATCCTAAGATCTAGGTGAGATTGGTCTAAATGTCATAACTCTTAAATAAGGAAGTGACTCAAGTAACAAGGCCTTGGATATCAAGTACACTTTGGGAGAGAATGTCCAACTTGGGAATCAACAAATTTGATAATAATCTTTTTTTTGCCAATTAGAAAGGCCAAGATATTCCAATAAGATAGTTGTTAAGGGTGCCTTTCTTAACTCACTCTACTTATAGATTATGAAATGTGTAGCTCGACCTTACCCTTTCTACTAACCAAAAGAGCTTTGAGTAAGAACATTAAGGAAATAGTGTAGTCTATGAAGTGAAAAGGAGAAATGTCAATAATTACAAGGTAGGATTGATAAAGACAAGAATAAGACACTCAATCGATAGGGAGAAGTAGTGAAAACTTAATAACTACATTGCTATCTAAAGGGTGGACATAACTCAAAATGAGCAAAGCTAAAGGAAGACAGTAATTAAAGTCTTTAGTGTTCAACAAGGATAAAAGAGCTTAGTGTGAAGTAAGGAAGCAATGCTTTTAGAGAGCAAGCAAGAGATTGATTAAGTCCATCAGCATGAAAGTAGTTGCATGTTAAAGCATTCATTTTCTTACTAGGGCTAGCATAAGGTTAGAGCTTCTTTTTTTTTCTCAAAAAAGCAAGAAAGAGATGTGGCATTATGAATTGTATCATCTAAAGAATTTGGAATAAGTACAACTTATATCCAAGTTTCTGGACTTCATAACCCTCAATGGCATTCTCCTAGGTGAAACTTTAGCTACCAAATGTGGTTGAGGATAGAGCTGGCTAAAGAAAGAATGAGGCTTATGCATACCACACTGGTAGAACTAAATGCAATAGATGGTTAAGCTTAAGGAAAATGCAACAAGAGCAGTAGTTACTTAACTTGTGAGAGAAAACTATACATGCATATATAAAAGGACTATTGAATAGAGAGTTAAAGTTCTAGGGCCAATCTTCCATTGCGGACAAGTCCTTATTGATCCTACTATGGTATGGTATTCCAACCACCAAGGTCTTACTCTAATTTGCTCATGAAGAAGAATAAGAGCTAGTACAAAGGTAGAGAGATAACCTATCAAGCTTATATTACCACGTTATCTAACATCGATAAGGGACAGACACATAGCCAAAAGTGAAGGGTTAAACCTAATGTTACAACTCAACCATAGACATTCCTTCTTGAAAAAAGTTCTAATAAAGCTTTCCCAAGACTAAAAGTGACCTAAACTGGATCAAAGATACCTATGTGCCCAAAAGTAGAAACAAGAACAAGAATGCCAGCTCCTATGGCTAAGTGAACAAGGCATGTTCTCGTAGAAAAAAATTGTAAGGCATTTAACTACCTTAGATAGATGCCAAGATAAAGATTTGAAAGTGATATTGAATGAAAAGATGAAGTAAGATAGACAAGAGAGGAGGGAGAGCCTCTAATAAGGTGTAGGCTTAAGGTTTATAATAGAAGGTTGAATTAGAAGAAGGCAAGGTTTACATGGTTTATATAAGTATCCCAAGTTGTTGGAATGAACAAAAGAAACTGCAAGCCAACTTGTAATAAAATCCAATGCTTCAAGAGAAGGGTGGGGTGAGAAGACGGTCATAGAATTGAGCATCCAAAGAATCCAAGCTTGTGCCATCAAAGGAAGGAATCTTGTTAAACTTTTCTTACTTATTGATATTCTTTACCTAACCTAAGGACTCTATTGAGGAAAAATTTGTTGGAAAAGAAAGGCTTGTTTTAGGCATTAGAGAAAGGGATGTCCACACTTATAGAAGCCCTTTAGGATGTTATAAGTACTTTTGTCATCATTGGTCTTTATTTCTAAAGGCAATGGCAAGCAAGTCACTTCATGCCTTAAAAGCATGCATAGTAAATAAGATGATATGAAATCAGTTGTGAGAGAAGGTATGATATCAACATAAAGTAAAGAACTTATAGTTGTGACCAATAATGGTAGGAGAAGAATGAACATTGTCTTGGTCTACCAAGCCAAAAAGTGAAATGGAAATGCTACATTTCTTAACACACTTACTTCAATTGCCTTTCCTCAATCAAGTGCAGGGGAAGTTGAATATAGCTATATGGACATCTTTACTTTTCACTAGTTCACTACTATTAAATGCAGGCCAAGCAATGGAATAGAAAGATTCTTTTTACTAATGACTAGTTGGATTGGTGGACAGTTTCTTGTTTAAAGCATGAATGTAATGAAAGAAGAGAAATCGAAAGAAGGGCTTAATGCTTTGATTAGGCATTAAGACTGCTAAATTAATAAAATGGCTTATTTTTACAAGTAAGACAAGTATGTTCAAATAGGGTAACAACTTCTGGATCATGATCAAGTGACCTACTATATATCACATTTTACACTTATCCTATATGTGCATGACTTTTTAAAGGGAGGTACCTTTTTCAAGAAAGGCCCTTTCATCGCAAGCATTGCATGCTAGTCAATAGTGATAAGCTAGTATGCAAACTTGTAAAAGATTCATCTTAATGGCTAGTAACACCCATATGAAACCACCCTGGGATTTTTTATACAAAGATAGTAGTAAAAGGGTGAAATGATATTGATTTCACTTGAAAAGAAGTAGGTCAGACATTTTGATACACAATTTTTGAATGAGAATGAACTATGCTTAAATGACATAGTTTAGTATGGATTTGGGGTTATAGCACTCGAATTAACTAATAAGGAATGAACTATCATGTTTAGCCTAATTAACAAAAGTGAAAGCCACCCAAAATATCTAATCCATGAAAAAAGATAATTATTAGGCCTAAAACCGAAACCTTTTTCATAAGAAGTGTCAAAGCCCAATCCCTATTCACTCCATTTTGTTCACTTCCTCATTTTGATGGGAGCTCCAAACCAATCTTCCTCATATGGTTGCCTTGACTAAAAAAGGTTACTTCTATTTCAGATTCGATCTTATTATTTATGCTTTAAACCAAGTGTCAGTTCTATCACTTAGGTAAGGATTAATTCTTATAACTCCTTAAAGTGACAAACCATATTCAATAGGAGGATAGCATTATTAGAACCTTCCATTCAAGTCAAGTTAAGACAATGACTTCTTGGCCAATAAGAGACTATGAAATAATAATATAACATTTTGTACACAAATCTAAAGACCCCTATTGAGCTTTTAAAGCAAGTTTTGCTGTTTGAAGGTAGTTTACTTTCTTGCTTCTAAGAGTAAGGAAGGCTATAATCTTATTTTCACTCTCACTTTCAAACATGTCAAAGTCTTCTCATCTACTAATCTAAGATGGCACAAAAGCTCAATGTGTATCAATCATTCTTATTTGACTTTAGTTACCCATTTGATCACTTTTAGAGAATCTATCCAGCTTGTAGAGTAGGAATTGGATGTTGACATGACCAAGCACTCAAATGATTCATTCTGTTGCTCTCTTCTACTAGTGACTAAGTGAAAAAAGGCATATGGACAGTTCTTGATTAATGAGCCAGCACTCTACACTATGGATTGTTGGTCACCTTGCCCTATAGAATGAATAAAGGGTAGGTAGCAATGGAGTGATGAAGGATCTCTATGATCCTAAAGTTAAAGAATCTACCTCTTCTTTGTTAGTACTTGGTTCTAGCTTATATCTAACATTTTATGATGAAGAAATCAAAGGTTTGACTCTTCAACCCTACTACTCTTAAAGAGGAATGTATATGATGCACTATCACATTTCATTCTTGTTATCAGTAGAATTTGGCACTGTGAAGTACGCTAGCAAAGGCCTAGAAGGAGTCGAGTCTAACAAAGGGATGAGTTCACTAGGTCGCAAGGTCACTACAAAGAGACTCTAGCTCATTAAAGGCCTGAGCTTGCTAGCTCAACTAGCCTGAGGTTGTGAGCCAGCAGTAGTCTTAGCACATGAGCTCTAGTTCACCAGGATGCAATCTCACCTGGCCAGAAGCTAGTTGAGGTTAAGCCTAAGGCCAGCAAACAACCTACACTACCATTGGCCCCACACACAGAAAGTAACCTATAAAAGTTAGCCTATTATA
Organism: Saraca asoca; assembly: GCA_026873985.1. Classification (NCBI taxonomy): domain Eukaryota; kingdom Viridiplantae; phylum Streptophyta; class Magnoliopsida; order Fabales; family Fabaceae; genus Saraca; species Saraca asoca. The sequence continues at coordinate 7,965 of JANHAO010000632.1, read as the reverse complement.
CCCTAGGTAGCCTTGTACATTTAATATTTAATGTAACAAATATACAGTTTCTTTAGTTCCATTTGTACCCTTCTATGCTTTTATAAATAGGTGGCTAGAGCTATTGCAAAAATAAAGAAGAGAAAAGAGGTAACTTAGCATTAGTAGCAACTCTGTTGGAAACCATAGCCAAAGTTCTATAATCATTCCTATAGACTAATAAAATATCTCCATGAATATAGGGTCCGGTGCCATTTAGATTTGGTCGAACAACATTAACCCCTAGTGTATTTCTTTCTTCTTCTCCTTCCTTCTACCATTCAGCACCTGTTGACCACCTCAATGACCAGAAAAATGGCTTGGACCCCTAAGAAGTCCCTCTATTGGCAAGATTTGGGTCTAACCAAAATCCACAGTCAACATTTTGGCATATCAGTAGGACTTTTTTATTCTTTGGTTGTCTCTACATTTCTTTGATTGATTTTATTCTAATTAAAATGGCAAAAGGATAGGCCATCAAGAAGTTGGATGCTATCATTAATCAACTTGAAGGTTATGCCATAGGTTTCTCTACTAATAGAGCCACTATTAATTTGGCCTGCCCAGTTTACCACTAACCTACTGTCACTCCCCTCGATACCAATGAGGTAAAGCATGATGCCGGTGCCAGGAAGTGTTTGATGGTTTGATGAGGTGGATGGCTAAGGCATTCCAAATGCAAGCCTTAGCACAGACCTAAGGTGTGCAAAGACAAGCCAAAGTCATCACTACCAGAAATGTCCCCAGTAATGACGAGCTGAAACTTCATACAAAACTAATCACAAGCACCATTCATTTTATTATTCGCATGACAAGGAAGATGCGAGAAGCCATTGGGATTTCAACCAAAAGTCTGAAGGATTGCCAATGTTGGTGGATCAATTGTTCTAATGGAGCCACTCGAGGCATAACCCTAAGCTTGAGGTGACTAAAGTCATGCCAAAGAATGAACTCCTTTCCCCAGGAGGATCAAAACAGAGTCCCTTCCCTAGAAGCTTAAAATTCCTACCTTCCTGTTGTAAAATGGAGATAGCGACCCATAAAATTACTTAGGCATGTTCAACAATCAGATGGACCATTAGATGAGTAATCCTTTGATCAAGTGTTATGTCTTTCCCATCACACTGGGTGATGCCACTTGAGCTTCACTTAGGAGCCTCTCAGCCTACAGTATCAGTAGCTAGGAAGAATGTCAGCAAAAATTTCTCAACTATTACAAGGTGCTAAAGAAGTAGCTTGTGGCCCCTACCATCTTGTTACAATCTTTTAGCAAAAGCATGAGTCTTTGAAAGACTACATTGCTTAATTTAGATGCAAAATTGACAATATGGAGAACCTGTCTGATAAGAGCATTTTAACTATTATATTAGTTGGACTTTGCAAAGATGGCAAGCTGTATAAAAGTCTATACAAATTCCCAGTACTAGACTTGGGAGAATTCTATGATCGAGTTGACAAACAAATCAGGTGAGAAGAGACATTTAGTGCAAAGAAGCCTAAACAAGATGGTCCAGGGCAAAGTAAGAGGAAGAATAATCATGAGGACACAATAAGAGGTTCTAGTACCTAGTTCGCAAAGGAGGCAAAGGCCGAGTAGCCTCAGTAATTAGTTCACCATGAGCACTACAGCATCTTATCAGATAACCCTAATAGGATTTATGCAAGAAAAAAGAGTAGAGAAGACTTTAGGATTCCCATTCCCTTGCAGGCACCTCATGTAGGAAGGAACACGAAGAAGTTCTATTGACATCATAATGAAGTGGGACATAACATTCAAATTGCTAAGATTCTAGGAATGCCATTAGGGATTTGATTAAGAGAGTATGCTTGAGGGAGTACATATTATGACTTGCAGCATAGCAACCTCCCCGACCTCAATGAAATCCCAAGTAGGAATAGCCAACTATAGGGAGGGCCTATATTGAACTTGTAATATGACATATGAAATTGGTTCCAATTTTGTGTAGGTCAATTCATGTAGATTCTTATAAAAATTCTAGAAAATATTTGACTTGATCTTGAGATCTAGAGAAGTATATGCACTTTACAAACTGAGTCCCAAGTTATAATTCAGTGTCACATTAATTCAACTAGTAGGATGTCACATTATCATGGCCTACTTCTTGGTATTGCATTCATGTGATCAAGTTTTTGCATATTTCATGTGACCTAGTCTCTGCAACTCTCATGCGATTGAAATTTTGTTGCTCTCAGGCAGCTTAAAGCTCATGCATGTAAGCCACTTTCTTAGCCATTGCATGGATGCAACAATCTCACCTTGCACATGAGCAACATTCTTAGCCACCATGTGCATATGTGCAACTTAAAGCTCATGCATACGGGCCATTTTCTTAGCCATCGTGCATGCATAGTGATCTTTTCGCATATACAAGCCACTTTCTTAGCCACTGTATATTGTAATCTCACATGCATGCAAGCAACTTTCTTAGCCACTATATGCATGTGATCAAAATTTTGTAACTCTCATATGAGCAAAATCTTATAGCTTTCATGCAATCAAAACTTTGTAGCTCTCATGTAACCATCCATTTTAGTGCCATACAGCCTACTCATATATTGCTCACCTATATTTAGACCAAATTTATCTTTTGACTAAAAAGTATTGTTGATTGGCTATTCAATTACTCTTTTGTGCAGAACTAACATTTACTGTTTGACAATTATAAGATAAACAGTCAAGTACTTAAAGAAAAAAGAAGAAAATTTTATTCATTAAAAAGCTTGAGCAAGGTGCACTTATATCAGAAAGAGTCAAAATACAAGTTAGAGAAAGCTATAGCTAATTCTTCCAGAAAAAAGATTGACACACAATAGGAAAGCTCCAACCAATTAGAGGGCTAGCCAATAAGGGATGAACCCCTACCAATTGGAAGGTCTTTAACTTGCTTAAGTCCTAACTTTCTTCTTCTATCCCCCTTGCTCAACAGCAAGCTCTTCCTCAACTTGACCCCCTGAAACTAAGAGGTCTAGAGAGGCCCACCAAAATAGCTGAAAAGGAAAAACCTCACAATTGTATGATATAATTTGAGATCTGTATAAGATCCCTCCATATTTCTAGAAAGGTATTGACTTTAAAGCTTCTTATGCAACAGACCATACATGCCACACCCAGAATACAGAGTATCAGGAAATCAAGAGGTTTATCTGTAACTTCCATTCGATCACACCCTGAAGGAAGAAGAGGTCTCCTTATGCTTTAAATAGACTCAGCCTGATCTACTTGAAGGATCCAGAAGAAAACCCCTAACTACTCCCATTTAATAACTTCAATGAAAATGAGGCTAGTGCACTGACAACCATAAGATGCATTTTTGTTTGGAAAAATGAAATGGTAGGTTGACCTAAAAGACTTTAACTGCACTAACATTTATGATTGAGATTAAACATATCTTCTGATTTTAGGTGTGGAATGGGCTGAATAAGGGTCCAATAGTAGAAACTTATCCATATGGCCTTTTGAGTCTTGCAAGGTCCCAGTTCATTTAAGTTGGACCTTACAAAGGGAAGTAAATGCACGAGATAAAGTCCAAAGTTACGATGTATTGCAACAGCATGAGCTTTTGCCAGTAAAAGTCTGACTTTCAGTCTAGACAGCGAAATGAGAGTTGAGGGGCTAGTGTTATTAATAGAATTTGGCATTGAGAGGTGGGATGGAAAACGCACAAAAGGAGCTAAGGGATACATTCACTAGATTGCGAGATCACTGTCAAAAGACTCCAGTTGGTTGAAGACCCGAACTCACTGGTGAAACTAACTTGAGGTTGTAAGCTAGCAATAGTCTTAGTGCATGAGCTCCACTTTACTAGGACATAGCCTCAGCTAGCCAAAAGCTAGTTGAGGTCAAGCCTAAGGCCAGTAGACAACCTGTACTACCATTTTGCAAAATACAGTCATCGGGCCCTACACATAGAAAGCAACTTACAAAAGCCAATCTTCAATACCCTAAGCAGTCTTGTACATTTAATATTTGATGTAGTAGATGTACACTTTATTTAGTTTCATTTGTACCTCTCCATGCTTCCATAAATAGGGGGCTAGAGCCATTGTAAAAAGATAAAAGAGAAAAGAGGTAACTTAGCATTAGTATAAACTCTATCAAAAACCATAGCCAAAGTTCTGTAATCATTCCTATAGACTAATATAATATCTCCAAGGATGTAGGGTTCAATGTCATCCAGATTTGGCCAAACTGCATTAACTCCCTATGTATTTCTTTCTTCTCTTCCTTCTTCCTGCCATTCAACACCTTTCAACCACCTTAACGATCAGAAAATGGATTAGGTCCCTAAAAAACCCCCTCTATTGGCCAGATTTAGGCCTAACCAAAATCCACCATCAACAATTCTCTAATGACTTTCAATGAAAAAAGAGATAAACCTAAAAAAGAGTTCAATTCTAGTAGTTAATTTCTAGACTAATAGCATCTATGTCAACTCATATTCTCTCAGCCAATGAAGCAATAATAGTTTTCTCATCTATTGACCTAGCTATAGGAGGTGAATAAAGCTTAGTAAAGTGCTTGGTTTCCTAAATTCTAATCTCCCTAAAAAGAAAGTGAAGTAGTGGCTCCTTCTTATTACTATTTGGTGAAGGTAGGTGATAGCAATAGGAACTAGCAAAAGATAGTATTGAACCACCAAAACTGGCAGCTATGATGAGTCTTGATCATGTCCACAAAAGCTGGGGATCTATATTATATGTGCTACATTATGACATTGGGGGCTTGGCTACCTAATTACTAATAAGAATTGAACCAAATAGGTTGCATGCGAAGCAAGACAAAATCAACAATAAAAGAAATTTAGATGAATGAATGATCAATCCAAAAGGCTCTTCTAACCAATTCATTGACTCCATTGTTTCACTCTTATTTTGACCAACTAGCCAAGAAGTTAATTAAGGCTTGCACTTGATTAATCCTTATTAATTTTCTCTTAAACTAGCTAACAAGTCTAACACCTAATTGGCTCTTATTGTTAAGTCGATTCAAGCCCAACACTTCAACTAACTTAACAATAGCTTTAATTTTTGAAAAGTCTAAGTTTAATTGATTGAATTACCCTAGTAGCAACCAAATTAGCTACCTTTAATTCCCTAGGAAGATTGACTCATCCCAACTACTAACCAATCCCTTATTGCTGCATCAACCAAATAGCCACAAGCAACAATAAGTTACTTATAGAAATTTGGTTAGCATTAGATCACAATCAGTAATTAATTAATGAATCCTATTTATTAATCATCCAAGGCATTTGTATATTGTAAAATTAAAGAATCAAATTATGAATGAATTGAAATTAGGATCAAGTCTCACAATCAAGAAAGAATTGGTGTAGGAATTCCCTTAAATAGAGAAGAGAATTTTGTTATATATATTAATGGAAAATAAAATGAAAAACTAAAAGAAAAAGTAAACTTAATTTGGTGCTAGAGTCTTACCCTAGTAGAGCTCTTCTATTCCTTAAACATAGAGAAAATACAAAAAAATGAGTGTAAAAGATATTACACGAGAGGCTTAGTTAACTATTTATTGGCTTAATGCACTGTCTTTTTGTTAGGCTATGGTTTAGGGTTCGGAGGTGGCTATTTGGACATGGCACTCTTCATGTGAAATGTAGGTCTGCCACTTAACATTGCAATGGTCTTAACTTTTCATAAAAACTTAGTTTCTAGCTTAAGTTATAGGCTAAACACTAAGACAACTTTCCAAAGCAATCCAACCTATAATAGATTTAAATACTTAAGTTCATAGCTAAGTAATAGGTCAAAATGGCATAGTTTTTCCTTAAGTCCTTCATGAAATTTGTTGTAGAGATCTTGACTATCCTATGCACTTAAGTTTTCACCAAAATGATTTTTGGAGCTCTACTTATGATGGAAAAACGACATCAGGTTCTGGGTCATGGCACTATACTCAACTCTAGTTTGTGGCCTTTGTTTGACCTTAAAATAGGTGAAACTAGGCTAGTAAATCTTCATATAATTTTTACATCTTTCTCTTAGCTTTCAAAGACATAAGAATCACCTAAAATTAAGGTCTAAAACTCCTGATATTCCTAAAGACATGAAATAGTTTAAATTTATTGAATAAATTCAATTAAGCCTAAAAACATATCAAACCACAAAACCAATCCCAAGTGTCCAATTAAACACATAAACATTACAAAGGACCAAGAATAAGGGATATAAATTATGTATAAATTTTGTTTGCTGAATCCCCCCACACTAAGTTCTTGCACATCATTAGTTAAGACCCTAAAACAAAACTACAATAAACTTAATAAATAAATAAATAAATAAAAGACTCAAACTCTAAAGTTTTTCAACATTAATGAGATTGTAAAACCAAAAGTAAGGGAAAAAACCAAAATTTTAAGTGACATTGCATCTCATGAAGCACAATCTTAGCCACCCAAAACTCAAATTCAACTACCAAAATAATTTTATTCAAAAGGCAAGTAGGTCACTTTGAAAGATCTCACAAGGTAAACACTCTATATGACTCTCCTTGTATTTAAAATAGGAAAGTGTTTCACTCAATTTCATTCCATAACAATGTACTATCATAGGCCTTCTTATCATCAAATCTCTACTATTCAAATCACATGCATAGCAAAAATTAAAAAGGACTTCACAAAGATTGTAATGTGGCCAAGAGAAAAGGGGAGGAAAGGAATCATATGTATATAGAAACACAAAACCGAAAAGACTAATAAAACATTGTGGCTTATATCCAAACAAGCAAATGAGAAATTTAAAACTAGAATCTATATCATAACATTCACATTTTGGCGTCTCATTTCCCTTTTCCTTTTCTTGACTTTTTCACATTATTTTATTTTTGAGCACTTTTTTTTCATTTGTTTTTTTCTTGCAAATTCTTTTTTATCTTTTGCTTTCTTTTTCTTCACTTTCATTGAGCTCTTTTCCTTTTTCTCTTCTTTTTTTCTTTCTTTTTCTTAACCGTTGAAGTGAATCACAATTGTCTTTTCACCAAACAATTAGCACACCCCCACCCTTGATCAAGAACCCATCCAATTAATGAATCAAATGATCTACTAATCCCTAAAGTTAGAAAAATGTAAAGACTTTCAAGACTTGGATTTCTAATGGATCACATGACAAGAAAATGTCAATTAGGCTCAAAGGTGCCCAACAATGATACATTGCAAGGTAGCTAAAAAGGGCAAAAGTAGCTCAATCAAATAATGCCTAAATCATATTTATGCATGCATGTGCCAATCTAATCTCAAAAATAATCAAAGCAAGTTCTAGAGCGATAATTCCATGAAAGAAAATCACACACAAGAAAGAAGAAGAACCTAATAAAATTGATCAAGAATGGCTTAAAATATCTAATAGCTTATATGTGTACTAATATCAATCCATAAACATTTCAAATTCCATCACAACGCTATTCAATTTTAAGAATCAAGGTAGTTTATTTAATCATTTTATGAAACGTCAAAATCAATTGCAACCTACTCAAGGCCTAAATAAACTCATCATCAATGAACAATATCTAAAAGAACAAAAATATAAGTTTTTCTTTTTTCTAGAATTTTTTTATAGGTTTTTTCCCCATAATCCGAGCAAAGCAAAGATAAAATGCATTGCAAAACAATCCTAAAATCTCTCCCTTATACTTAAATTTTACATTATCCTTAATATAAGCACAAAATCAACAACAAATCATGGACAATTAAAATAAAAGAGGTAACGAAAGATAGTAAATACTTAGGTATCCTCCCAAGAAGTGCGCTTGTTTAATGTCATTGGCTTGATAGTCCCTTAGTTCTTTGTAGGTCCCAGATAATGTGAGTAAAAAAAAATAAGTGCAAAAGTTGCTTTGATCTTGCCCTTTTCTCGTTGGGGAATTACATACACCTTTTAAGATCTTGATTGTAGTGATTTAATAGAAATTGT